>VZTF01003499.1:207028-220834 GCA_013397755.1 Cnemophilus loriae | reverse complement strand
CCAAACACACCCCAAACACACCCCAAACACACCCCAAACACACCAAACACCTCCAAACACCTGCACCTGGTCTGTATCACACACTTGGGGATGCTCAACAGGAATTCGGGATCTCCTCCTGCACAATGGTCCTGTTTCAAGTGCCTGGTTTCCTTCCCAGGGATAAGAGATCCTAAAATCCCCAGAGGAGAGCCAGCATCCTCATGTGTCCAGTGAGGAGTCAGGGGTGCACACCTGGCCTGGTGTCATCATCATCATCATCATCATCATCATCATCATCATCATCATCATCATCATCATCATCATCATCACAGCTGTTCCTGACTATGCCAGCCCTGTTTTGCTCCATCCCCTGCAAATCCCAAATACCTGTGGCCACTGCTGGATCCGTGATCGATCGGTGTTGACTTTTCCAGGTGTTTCAGGGGAAATGACAGAAATGACAGCAAAGAAGAAATGTGGATGTCTGGAAGCGTTTCTGCGCTGCTGCCGGCCCTCAGGTGGGGTTTGCAAGAGGAAATTTTATTTCAGAGCACAGATATTTGTTTTCGAAGACAGTGGGCCTCACCTACCACCTTTTGTCCAGGAAAACTCCTCCTGGACTGCAGAACTCATCTCACCCAAGTCTCACTTCCCAGCCCGTGTCCCTCTCACCACGGCAGATCCGTCCTTTGCCCCTCCAGTGTTTGCTGCCAGGTGTTCCCACGCTATTCCTCGCTCATCCACTGTATTTCCCTGGATTCTGCTCCCACAGCAGAGCACAGCTGCCTGCCTGCTCCTCCCGGCCAGGATCACTGGCAAATTCCTGCCCAGCTGCTCATTTAAAATCCCAGCACAGCCACCGAGCCTCCTCCGCGTGGCTCCGCAGTGCAGAACTGCAATAAAACTTTAATTGCACGCCTCCCTCCAGAGGGGACCTCCCTGGGTCGGTGCCAGCCCCTCGGGGTGACCCTTTGCAGCCACAGAGTGTCTGTTTTATTACAGAATGCCAGGGCCAATTTGATGGGGAAGGGAGACTGCTCAGGCCACGGAGA
This sequence comes from Cnemophilus loriae, assembly GCA_013397755.1. Taxonomy (NCBI): domain Eukaryota; kingdom Metazoa; phylum Chordata; class Aves; order Passeriformes; family Corvidae; genus Cnemophilus; species Cnemophilus loriae. The sequence continues at coordinate 219,800 of VZTF01003499.1, read as the reverse complement.
GGGAGCTCTCTGACGTTCATTCGGAGTGACAGTGCCCTGGTGCAATACGACTGGTAAATGCTAAATTGCCACAGATGGCAGATTTGTGTTTCCTCTCCCAAGGCCTCTGGTGCTGGGGGCTCGCTGTGAGTGTTTGAGGAAGGGCCCACGGTGCTGCTCTGCCTGCAGACGCCTTTTCTGGTGGCTCAGAAAGTGCCAAAATGTGATAAATGGCAAAATTATTCTCAAAGTGAGGCGGTTCTTTAAAAGCCAGATCGAAAAGGCAGCAGAGGAGCGAGGAGAAGCTCAGCCCTTGTCTGGTGAGAGGGAGCTCACTCCCAAAGCTGGGAGGATGCTGAGGACCAGCAGGGAAAAAGCAGACTCTGGACAAACCTATGGAGATGGCCCTGAGCCCCTGTGGGGTCCCAGCTGGTCTGGGATGCTGCTCCCTGTCCCAGACCTGTTCCTGAGGGTCACTTCTACCTCCTCTCAGAGGACACCAGAGCCACGGAGCCATCAGTGACCACGGCTGCCTGCCCAGCCAATTCCTTATGCAACCACTCCTCTTTCCATTCCTTTTTTTTCGGTTTGATTTGACAGATTTGCTTCAAAAACAGCGTGGGAATACAAATGACATGTTCAATCCAGATCAGCTCCTGGCTTTACGACATCCCAGAGAAGATAAGTGCTGTATTATCACAAGTGCTCGGCGCGGGCTGAGAACAAAAGCCCAGCTCAGGTTGTGGCTCCCGGGGGTGTTTGTCACAGCTCTGCCACACCCCAAAGCCGCTTCTCGTGTGTCCTCCTGTGGTGGTTACACAACAGACCCCTAACAGCCATGAATTTCTTCTTCCTGGCACCGTTTTTCAGGAGGACGAAGCAGTTTGGGGTGAGTTAAACCCTGTTCTGCTGCATCCCTCCTTTATCCTCACTGGACGGGATTGGGACGTGGCCATCCCTTCCAAAGGGCTTGGGAACCACGTTTGAGAGGTTTTCAGCACATCCCTTAATCCCTCTGCAGGTCAGCAGAGCCATTTCTGCTCCGTTTTTCTGCAGATTTTAGGGACAGCTCATCCCTGGGCTCATCAAGTGGTCACTCACCTCCCCAAATTTTTGGCCACCACGGTAAATCTGGCCGTGGACCCATCTGTGCTTCACAGGAGAGCCCCATTTTCCTCCTGTGTTTGTAGCTGCACTCCTCGAGCTCCCAGCTTGTGTGATCCACCGAACATAATCCATGCCCATCTGGCTTTTATTTATTCCTGATGGTCCTGAGGCTGCAATGTGCTGGAATAGAGGGTCTCAGGACCTGTCAATAGGCAGGAGCACATGCAAGGTAAATTAATATCAAAAGGGATGTGTACATTTGTTTTTACAGTGCTGTAAAAGTGGAGTTATTAGGAAATCAGCCTCTAATTGCCCTCTTAATGATTCTAACTCCTCTGCACTCATTCAGAGTCATCTCTATTGTATCAGGTATAAAAAGAGCAGCCTCATTGACATGGTTTATTACTTTATTAAAACCCGGGGTTTTATATTAATAACGAGCAGCTCCTCAGTTATATTTCCCCAGTGAAGGAAATGTGCGTGTTGGTGTGGGTCCAAGGCAATTTGTAAACACAAAGTATTAAAAGGCTCAACAATTCTAAAAAAGTTTTAATTGGAAACTCAACAAATTGCTTCGCAAGTTCTTAATCCTTCAATATGGAGCTCTCTGATAATGAGGAGCTAATTAAGGGGCCAGGATTCAGTTTTTTATGATAACTGTCTCCATATGGGCTCAGCACTTGGTGCTTGCAGAACTAATGAAGGTCAGGGAAGTAACAGCAAAGGAAGAAAGGGAAATTTTTAGCTCTCAGAGTTGTGATGATGCTAAGCAACAGCCAGGGTTTCTGCCTGGCTTCTAGGCCAGGTGCTAAGTGAGCTTCATTTAATTCCTGGGACAGGCTGTGCAGCATTTCACAGCCCTGAGCTGCATTTTGAGGCCTAAAGCTGCATTTCGAGGCCCAAAGCTGCATTTTGAGGCCCAAACCTGCATTTCACAGCCCTGAGCTGCATTTCACAGCCCTGAGAAACATTTAAAGGCCCAGAGCTGCACTTCACAGCCCTGAGCTGCATTTCGAGGCCCAAAGCTGCATTTTGAGGTGCAAAGCTGCATTTCAAGGCCCAAAGCTGCATTTTGAGGTGCAAAGCTGCATTTCACAGCCCTGAGCTGCATTTCAAGGCCCAAACCTGCATTTCAAGGCCCAAACCTGCATTTCGCAGCCCAAAGCTGCATTTCACAGCCCANTTTTGAGGCCCAAAGCTGCATTTCACTGCCCAAACCTGCATTTCACTGCCCAAAGCTGCATTTTGAGGCCCAAAGCTGCATTTCACAGCCCTGAGAAACATTTAAAGGCCCAGAGCTGCACTTCACAGCCCTGAGCTGCATTTCAAGGCCCAAACCTGCATTTCGCAGCCCAAAGCTGCATTTCACAGCCCAAAGCTGCATTTCGAAGCCCAAAGCTGCATTTTGAGGCCCAAACCTGCATTTCACTGCCCAAAGCTGCATTTCGAAGCCCAAACCTGCATTTCACAGCCTTGAGCTGGGCAAGATCCCCTGAGATGGGCTGAGGGCTCCAGGGAAGGGGGATAGATCAGAGCCAAGGGAAGGGAAGGATCATGGCTTCGTGAAGTGCAGGAATGAGAGCAAATCCCATCAGGTGCCCCCTTCATCCGAAGGCAGGTGTGACCCAGCTGGAGGGCACTGGTCCCTGTGACTCAGGATGAAGGCAAAATTAAATCATGGAATGGTTTGGGTTGGAAGGGACCTTAAAGCCCGTCTCAATCCACTCCCTGCCATGGGCAGGGACACCTTCCACTGTCCCAGGTTGCTCCAAGCCCTGTCCAACCTGGCCTTGGGCACTTCCAGGGATGGGGCAGCCACAGCAACCAGTGCCAGGGCCTCCCCACCCTCACAGAGAACGATTTCTCCCTAATATCTCATATCAATCTCCCCTATTTCAGTTTAAAGCCATTAAAGTCTTGTCATTCGTAAAAATTCCCCTCTTCATCAAATCTGTCCCAGCTATGGAGCTGGGACTCGGCTGGTGGGGCTGGGAGCAGCTTGGGTTCTGCAGGAAGCCCTCCCAAATCCCTGGAGCAGGCCTTCCCCAGGAATACCTCTGCAAATATTAACAGCACATAAACACATGGTCAGATGTTCCTCTGAAGCAGCTCACTGGCTTCCAGGACTAAATTTGGACCAACGAGCCTCGTGCATCAAATAATTAAGTCATAGGCTATAGAAAGCAATCCTCTGGGACATTCTTGTCTTTGAGTGGCTCATCCACTTCCAATCTAATCCATACCATTAAGTGTACGGCCATATGGCATCCATTTATAGAATATTGCACTACAGGCAAATAGGACGAAGGTACACCCCTCAAAGCACTTCTCTCATCTCATTAACTTTGGGTACATGTTACACAGGAGCTGCTCCGGCTCTGGTGCGTTCAAGGACATTTTGTGCTCTGGAGCCTTTGTCTTGAATGAATTGCACTCGGAAAATTAGAATCTAAATGTAGCCATGCCCTAAAGCAAACAGCATTATTTTGCCTTTCTGTAATTCGATTTATTTTTGCAGATCGATGTTTTGAAGCAGGCGTGTTCTTTTGTCCTCAGCTCCTGTCTGATGACCACGCTGACTGCGGGGAGTTTGGCACAGGGTGGTGTTGGTGTGGCAGGGTGCCTGGGTGGGCTGTGCAGGTTTCAGTGGTGCCCTGCCATGGGCTGTGCTCTGCTTGAAACCTCTCCCCAAAACTGGACACACTGGCTGGGATAAACTCTGTGAACACCTGCAGAGGTCTTGGAGAGGAACCATCGGGTGCTCCAGGCCATTAGAACATCTCCTGGGACACAAAGCCTGGCTGCTGGGACAACAAACCACACCAAAAAGCAATCCAGCACGTGGTACAGCCAGGATTCCCACCCACTCTTCCACCCTGCAGGCCTCAAGAAGCTGGGCAGGAGCAGTTCCAGTGCAAAGCCCAGCCCTGGTGCCACCATCAGCCTCTGTCCCATTGATTGCAGCATCCCTGGATCCAGCTCTAACCCTTACAAAAACAGTGTGCTGCCCTTCAATGAGTTTGCACTGAAGAAATACATTAATTAAATAGAAATGACTGCAGGTGCCTTCCTGCTTTTTGGCTTAACAGATTTCTCCTGCGCATCGAGGATCAATACTGCTGCCAGTTACACACTGGGTCTCCAGCCCCGCTTTTCGAGCATCTTGGAGGGAAAACCACCACTAAATAGAGAAGTTCTCCACAAGGCTGGCAGTCCAGGATGCTGGAATTACTGAGTGTAGCAGAGGAATGAGTCCTCAGAGAGCTGTCCCCATTCTGCATCCAGCCAAGGCTTCAATGAGAGCAGCAGTGCTGACACAGGGCAGCCTCTCAGCCCTGTGGAACTGCCTGCAACATCTTCACGGGGAGGATTGCTCGGTGCTTGTGGTTTAATCCAGCTCTGAAAAACCACATTACACTGGTTTTTTTCCCCTTTTCCCCCCTCCTGTTGAAGAGCCCAGCAGGGAGCTGCTGCAGAGGCCGAGAGGTTGAAATCCGTATGTGCAGCTTGCAGCAAACACCGATTGCTGATATTCAATTTCCTGACCTTGGTGATCCCTGCTCCTTGCCGGGGCCCTAAACCATCCATCTGCCGAGCCCACAGGCTGAGCCTCACTGGGCCACTTGGCTGAAAAATTGTCATTCTTGGTGGTGCTAAACATGGCCAGTCTGTGGGGGAAGAGGCAACAAAGATCTAATGCCACCCCAGCGAGCCCTTTGCAGCTTGCACGGGGACCATGCCCCAGCTGCCCTGGAGATCCAGCTCAGGGGGCTCCCTGGGAGGGCAGGAAAGGTGCTGTTCCTTCACCTGGAGCTGGCTGCAGTGGGAACTGCTAAATATTGTTCTTCTAGGGGAGCAGGGGAGAGATGGGATCCCATATCTCACACCAGAGAGAGAGAGGAACCCACATCTCACACCAGAGAGAGATGGGACCCCAAATCTCACACCTGAAGGAAATGGGACCTCACATCTCACACCAGAGGGAGATGGAACCTCGCATCTCATACCAGAGGGAGATGAGACCCCAAATTTCATACCTGAGGGAAATGGAACCCCAAATCTCACACCTGAGGGAGATGAGCATCCTGCAGCCCTGCGAGGGCCCTGCTTTGGCAGAACTAGGAGGGCTGATCGTGCTGGGTGCCCAGCCCCCAGCAGTGACAGTCACTCTTTAGAACAAGTTAAATAAAAGAGGTTTTTACCTGCACAAGCCTGTAGCAAACTCAGGGTGGGGAGCACTCCAAGCATCCAAGAAGGAATGGGATCCAGCTGCCCTCAGCGGTCCAAAGCAGTGTCTGCAGCTCCAGTGAAGGTGACAGATGATGAGATTTCCTCCTGTTGTGGCACCAACCCCAGACACTGTGAGTCCCCGAGGGGGTGGCCGGACCCTGCCCACAGCAGGAGCAGCCACAGGATTTTATCTCCTTGAAGCGGTGCCTGCTCCAGATGAAAATGGGAAGGGAATCCCTACAGAGCAGAGAGCCAACCCCTGCATCCTCCCAGCCCCAGCTACACATCAGGAGATCTTCCCTGCAAGGAAACTCAGGACGGCTGCTCAGCATTTACCCCCAAAAATTCCTGTTCTCCCTCCCCTACACTCACTCGCTCACACAGAGAAGACAACAAACAAAGCAGGGAAGTCTCCTAATAGTTTTATTGTTCCTTAGATAACTGTGGATAGTACAAAGTTTTCCTCTTAAAAAAAAAATTAATTACCTTCACACTTCCATAAACAAAGCTTCCCGTGGGAATCTGCTGCCACAGAATCTCCACGGAAGCGATTTCCAACCACCATAATGCTATGTAGATAGTATAACAGTAAGAGAATATTCCTGTAATTATCAACATGAAATTGGTTACCTGTGTATAAGGGTGAACACTGACCTTTTTTTTTTTTTTTTGCCTTTTTAGAAACGAAAAAACCATCATTTATTAAATCCAAACTACATCATCGCATTTACAACATTCATTGCATAAACTGGACATACAAAGTTTTGCCACCTCTGGTAAATAACAGACATACATTATACAATATAGTTGCTGAATACATAAGTTCAAACAATATGGGTACAACAACTTGTTCATAATACATACTTAAACCATCGTGTTTAATAGTTACTAAGACACAGATCCATGAGCTACTTCGGGTCTCAGCACAGTTAATCTAAGTGACAAGAACACAGTTGAGAGAGACAGTAGCTGCAATGGAAGGCGAAGAAAACTAACCTGTGACAGGTCTTGTTGAGACAGCCAGAGCTCCTCACGGCTCAGCTTTTCCTGCTTTTCCTTTCCACGCATCCATCACAGCTGCCCGTGACGCCGGGGGAATGTCCATGCAACCCACACACGGAGGAGAGCGAGGCTCCCGAGGGTGAACTTCCAACAGTCATTGCCTTACTGCTTGAGGATGTACTCTAGGTTTGCTATCGCAACAGAAACAAAACAAAACCCCAAACTGAAGTGGTTCTCTGAGTGCAGTTCCAGCTGCAAGTACATGGTTGCTCGTGAGTCTATAACACAGGGCCAGACTTCTAGAAATGTAGAGGTAATGCTGATCTGTCAGGTTTATGCTGAATAATCCTCCATGACGTTGGTCTTAATTTTGGCAGCTGTTTATATATTTACTTATTTAAAGTGTGTTTCCTTATTAGCATTTTTTTAAATTAGTTTCTCCCTTTTTTTCCCTTTTTATTATTATTATTATTTTTTTTTTAATTTTCCACTTTTAATGATTTATTTTTTTTTTTCTTCCTGAACCCAGTTTCTAACCAAGGCCGGGCTACAACTCGTCGGAGCGGATGACGTGGAAGAGGGTGACGTTGTACAGGATTTGGTGCCCGTTGTTCCAGGCGTAGAGAGCCCGATCCTTGGGGTTGTAGTCCAACATGGAGATGTGGGAATACTTGTTCTGGAAGGGGATGTCGATGTACTCGTAGGTGGAGGCGTTGGTCTGGTAGGCGTAGTGCACCTTGGTGCCGCCGGAGTAGCCGTTGGTGACGTAGAGGGTGCCGCAGATGATGAAGGCCTCGCCGGCGCTGCGTTTCGGGTAGCTGGTGTTCCAGGTCTGCAGGCTCTGCAGGGTGTTGGGGTCCAACTTGCTGATGACGATGTTGCCGGCGTTCTGGTTGGTGGCGTAGACGGCCCAGAGCCCGTTCTCGTCCACCATGAGGTCGATGTCCGAGTGGCCGCCCCAGGCGTAGTGGTACATGTTGTTGTAGCCGGCGTAGTCCAGGCTGCGCGTCTTGAGGATGGTCTCCGTTTTCAAGTCGAACCTGATGATGATGTGGCTTTGGTATTTGTTGAAGTAAATGGAGCCGTTGTAGACCACCTGCCCCGTGCCCGACCACGGGTGGGGGAGGCGGTGGGAGGTGAAGTTGTCGGTGTTCATGAAATCCGCCATGGATTTGTACTCGCGGACGAAGCGGTTGTTGTGGTAGCTGTCCATGTACCACACCTGCACAACACAAACGTGGAGGGGGGGGTTAGGAATCACCCCAAAAACTGGGCTGGGAGAGAAATCCACAGCCGGGAATCGTGGAATCGTCATAAAACGGTTTGGAATGGAGCTTAAACTCATCCGGTCCCACCCCTGGCAAGGACACCTTCCACCAGACCAGGCTGCTCCAAATCCCATCCAGTTTGGCCTTGAATCCAGCCAACATCTGTCACCTACAAACAGAAATAACCCCAATTTCTGGACCCCAAATCGACCCAACAGCAAAGCTTTCCCTGGGGGATACCCTGGTATCTCCTTGGCTTAAGTGCTCCCCTGGGAATGCTGCGTGACTGGCACCACCCTCCCTTCCCGAGGGCAATTAGCAGCTTTTCCCCGGCTAAACCCAGCGTTTTCTGTCGCTGCTGCTTTTGCTTCCCGGGGTAGCACTCAGTAAATTACAGCAGCTGCTGTGCACAACTCCATTAATTTGGAATGCGGGAGCGAGGGATGCAATCACTCATTGTCAGGCAAATTCAGGCAAAAAGTCCATATTGGTTTAAAAATCATACACTGCTGCATCAAAAAGCTTAAGGCGAGGCTGCTGAAATATAAGACACAAAGACATCTAAATCTTGCTCTGGGTAGATTGGGGAGAGATTTTAGATCATCATTTAAGTGCCAGTTCACTGGGGACACTGTCTAGACTCCTTAAAAAAAAAAAAAGCTTTTGTTATATGAAACCAATTCCGAGGCAAATGACCAAGCTGTGCAGTTAATATCCACACGAAATATCCAGCCAGCCACTGACATTCTGGATGCAGTTGCTGCCTGGAAATGAGAGAGCTGCTTTCTGTAAGAGCCATTTAGGAAGGAGAAAAGGTAAATTTAGGAAGGAGAAAAAGTAAATTTAGGAAGGAGAAAAGGTAAATTTAGGAAGGAGAAAAGGTAAATTTAGCAAGAGGGAAGCCTTTAAGGCTGCAGATTTGGGTGATGTAGTGCAGATTTCTTCTGCAAACCCCTTGCAAAATCTGACAGCTCTGTGTCTGGAGTGTGATCATCAGTCTTTGAGAAGGGCAGCCCAACATTTGGCTGCTGCCTTTGAGAAGTCAAATGGGGTCTCCAGCAACTTTGGAGGGAATTTCAGCCTTCCAGCGTTACCTCCCTGGAAAACCTGCAGAGGTGGGGAATGAATGTGTGGCAAATGGCTCTGACCCTCAGCCCCAAACCTTGGTGGGCTTGGGGGTGGCTGTAAAAGCAGCAGAGAACACCCAGAGCTGGAAATGAAACTTCAGCTTCAGCTGAACCAGCTTGGGAAATTATAGGGGAAAAATATCCAAACCCAGATTGTCTTTTTGCTGCTCCCACTTCATTATCCGGCATTAAAAATTCAACATTTAAACATGTTGTGCTCTGTTCTTAAAGCCCAGCAGAGCCCTGTGTCACCATGCAGGGGCTGCAGGACCCAACAGCATTCCAAGCTCTGGAAAAGCAGAGACTGATGGATGAGCCACGTCCCATCACAGCAGCTGGCTCTGAGCAACCTCCTCCTGTCCATGCGCAGCAATCCCAGCCCTCAGCATCCACCTGCTGCTCCCACGGGACTCACAAATCTCCCCCAGTTGTGTTCTGTGGTTTCACGACATGAACAAATGATCACACGAACACCAAACACCTCCTGGGGCTCGGGGACAGCAGCTGGGGATGATAAACTGCCCATCTCTGCCCATCCTCACTTTCCCACTCTGCTGAGCAGCCGATGAAGTTCACTTAATGGTGTGTTCCTAATAAAACTCCCAGCAGGTTTTAGATATTAAATACACAGAGAGGCTTGGGAAGCTTCAGCTCCAGTTTGCAGCCTACTTGTACAACAAAAATGCACTGCAGAATAAGGCATGGCTAAAAAAAAATCACAGAAAATAGTGGTTTGAGACAAAACTCTCTGAAGACACGGGAGGATCTTTAGCATCTGAACCACCAGCTTCAGCTGAAAATTATCTTAGTGCCAAGGGAAGCAGCAAACACAGCCTGAAGGGGACAATTCTGTCCCCTCTCTTGAGCAAAACGAGACGTGATGTGGGTAAAACCTTCCCATCTCGCCTCGAAGCAGAGTTTTATTTGGGCTGGAGGTGAAATTTTGCTTAATAACTGTAAAATATGGAGGTGTTGAATCGGGGAACCAGTGCCAACCAGTTGGCTGCTGGAGGGAAAGAGCCTGACAACTCAAGTGACCTTCAAAGAAACCACCCAGGGGTGACTTCTCCAGAGCATCCCTCGTCCTCTCTTGGCTGCAGAGCTGATGCCAGGGCACAGCTCCCGAAATAGGTGCCCTGATCCAGCCCTTGCTGGTGCCTTTATCCTTTGAAGGATGCTGCATGCAGGAGGGAATTGCAGGCAGCCAAGCTTTGTGCTTTTTGTTTTGTTTTGCTGCTTGCAAATCCTCGGCAAACACTCGAGATATTTTCCATTCCATCAGTCATGGGGAGCCGGGATTGATTTTCAGCCAGTTATTGGCCTCCTACCTCCTTGGGATCAAAATTGAATGGTCTGAATGGAAAAAAAAAAAAAAAAAAAAGACCAAAACAAAGCAAAACAAATCTCTCTCTCTCTCTGGCTGCAGTCCGTTAATTCCTCACAACAATGAAGGTGGAGGATGGAGGGCAAATGCAGGCAGATGACATTATCAGAGGTGCTGGCAGCAGAAGAGCAGCAGGGACCAGGACCACGGGTCCCTCTGCTCAGCCCCAGCTCCCTCCTGGCTGCCAAGCACAGATTAGAAACCCAATACGTGATTTTTTTTTTTTTCCACACAGACCTCGTGGTGACAATTCTGAGCCCGTGGACCCTCATCACTGCAATGAATTTCACCTGCCCAGGAAAGGGACCAGTGCAGGGGCTGCTCAGCTTCTCCTCATCCTCCCTCCCTGGGAGATGCTCAGCCCCCTCCCGCTGCCAGCAGAGCCCTGTGGGATGAATGAGGACGTTCCCCAGGTTTCCCAGGGCACAGTCTGGGCTGTGACAAATATTCACTGTCCCCAGCCACGCTGGTGGGACACAGGGATGATGCTGTCACACTCTTACCTTGTTCTCTCCCTCGGGAGCCAGGGGATCCGTCATCCACGATCCAAAGCGGGACCCCGAGGTTTTAATTGTGATCGGGTCACTTATTCCCGTCAGCTTCCCACAGGCTGGAAAAGAGGGGAAGGCTGGTGAGCATCACTGACAGCCCCGTGAGGGGCAACCGGAGCCATCCCACCCACCCCGCTCTGCCCGCGGCTCTGCCCTGCTGAGGGTTGGTTTAATTACAGGGAATTAGGGCAGGAACAAGTGTCGGATGCTTTTGTTTGTTTCACGCCTCTGGGTGACAATTGTCCTTATCGCTGTCCCCAAGAAAAGGAGCTTTGCTGAACCAGGCGAGCTGCGAGTGTCCCAGAATTGAGAATGAGAGCAGCGAGCCAGGACCGAGCAGGAGGAAGGAGCTGAAGAGCTGCTCTGATCCAGCGGCTGCAGCCGAGATAAAAAGGCAGCCGTGGCTATTCCAGCCCTGCTGGAAACGTGCGTTTGTTACAGGTTATGCAAAGGAGAAAAAAGAGGAAGGTGGAAAATGGCACACGATGCAAATCTCCTCCCTGCAAAGCTCATTTACCAGCCGCTCTCCCCGTTCCCTCTCGTGTTGCACACTCAGGAGACTCTGATGGATCCACCAGCCTCCTCCAGCCGGCTCTGGGGCAGGAACCCAAACGCAGCAGGATGAAGGTGGGAGCGTCCCGAGGATCCCTCGGGAGCTGCCCCGGGGATCCCGCCAGGCTCAGCCTCACCAGCACAGGGATGGGCACCCGCAGAGCGCTGCGAGCCAGGTTTGAGGCACGCTCAGGTGCTCCACACCTGCTGAATTCAGTGAGCCAGTTCAGCGCCTCGCTGGGTTTTCAAGCCCTAAATACGAGGGGAAGCAGCAGCACCTCTCCTCCAGCTGGTTTCCCACCCCTGGGTCTGTCCCCAGCACCCCTCTGGGGCTGCCCGTGGATCCGGAATGCTGCAGCCTCAGCACGGAAGGTGCGGCCACATCCAAGCTCCTTTTCCCAACAATATCCCCAAGTTCCAGCAAAGCTGCTGCTCTGGTTCCCTGCCTCAGCAGCATTCTAACGAGAGTGCGGTGAGGAGTGACAGGGGAGGAGAGGAAGGTGCCCCGGGAGGGACTGGGGCTGGTGGGGGATATCCTGTTGGACAGGGAGAGCTCACTTAAAACCCAGACACATCCAGGGCAGAGCAAGACAAGCTCAGGGCAGAGGCAGCGGGAGACAGGCACCACCTGAAGTTCAGGAGGTGTTTCCTGACTTCTCCTTTTTGATGTGGGAGCCTCTGGCAGGCTGGGGAAGGGGAAGGTGGCAGTGCTGGGGTGGAGAAGCTGCTCTGGGTGCTGGGTTGGAGCTGCACTGCGGTACCTGCTCAGCGGTACCCAGGGCTGGGCTGCAGGTGGGAGCTCCTGCAGGTGCTGCTGGAACACAGGGAGAGCTCTGCCAGCTCAGGACAAGGTCATGCCGCTCCAAATTACCAAGTAAAATCATAGGATGGTTTGTTATTAGGGACCATTAAAGGTCGTTTAGTCCGGCCCCCTGCAATGAGCAGGGATGTCTTCAACCAGATCAGGTTGCTCAGAGCTCTGTCCAACCTGACCTTCACAGAATCATAGATTTTAGAACCTGAGTGTTTCCAGAACTCTGTAATCTCTCTTAGCTGCCTCCCTCCTTAGCCTGTTCTCACCTGCATTTTAATTCCTGATCAGACACATCCACGTGCCTCAGCTCTGAGCTGTGGCCAAAAGGGTCCTCTTAGCCCAGGGCAGAAAAGAGATGAAGATATTCCTGATGTGCACCAGCAGGACACGACCAAGGGGACCTTCAGTGTTCCCACAGCCTCCAGACCCAGGCAGATAAAGACAGATGCCACCAAAAAGCAGAGCTTTCCTGAGACACGAGGCACAGGAATTTGCCCTCCTGCCTGCTGCACTCCAAAGCTCGCAGCTCAGAGGGAGAGCAAAGTGTTCGAAAAGGGATGCGATGGGTTAAAATAACAAATTTTAATGTTTTGCAGGGGTCCAGCCTTCCCCTAATCCCAGATCTGCTCAGCGCTGCCTTCCATTATCACAGCCCTACATTGCTGTCACTTTATCTCTTCCTCCCATTTCCCTGGAGAGGAGCGTTGTATAAAATCTCATTGATTTAAAAAAAAAATAGTTAAAAAAAATAAAAATAA
>VZTF01003499.1:192798-207018 GCA_013397755.1 Cnemophilus loriae | reverse complement strand
AAAAAAAAAAAGCAGCAGCAGCTGATAAGGGTAAACCAGTGTTGTTTGCAACATCTCCTACACGTTTAGCTAGAGGCACACACACCCAGCTCCTCAGCAGTGCAAGAGGGTTGTTCTTACACAGGGCAGCGTGTTCTCTCTCCTGGTGTAAACCCAGCCCAGGCACTCAGCTGCTGGGGGGAATTTCACGTGGATTCTTTAAGATCCCGAGTTGGCTTTGCTGGGTTTGCCACCCCGGCATGGACAACTGCAGCCCCTGGGATCCTCACCCACCCGAGGAGATCCACACCACACTCGGAATATCAGCAGCTGAGCCTTTTGCACACCCACCCTCCTGTTGGGATGGCAGGGGCATGGGATGGTATGGGTGTTCCAGGGCGCTCAGGGACAACTGTGCCACAGAAAAGCACGTCCTGGTGCTCAGCCAGGAGTCCAGGACAGGGGAAACCTGTGAGGAGCAGATTTTAGGGCCTCACAGAGGAGCTGCTGTCACTCCTCTTTGCCCAGCGCTATTCAGCTCCTTTCTCCTGGACACAAATCAGCCTCTTCCCAGGTGTCCCTCCAGCCACCTGCCTCTGTCCTGCACCCCTGCAGCCCTGCCGTGAAATGCATCCCCACACAGCCCCTTCCTTCAGCTGCACCAGGAATTTTCCAGCAGGAGCGGGCGCCGCTCCCCTCCCGCCGGTGAAACCCAGTGCTCCCCTCCTCCCCGGATCCCAACACCTCCGCTCCAGATCTCGGATCCTGCCCACGAGTCCTGCTTGGCAGCTCCCAGCAACTCCTCCACCAACGCACAGGCACCAGCTCCTTCTGGGCTCCGTGGCTCTGCTGCTACAGCCGGGATCTTTCCCTGCTCCGGCTTCCCAGGAAGCCAAGGATTGAACCCCCATCCCAATGCTAGCCCTCCACGGCAGGGGTGGGGCTGTGGCAGCTGACCTGTGCCTGGATCTTGCCTCTGTTGCCTGGCCGGGAGCACCTCATCCCAAAACCATCAGGGATGGGGCTCCATCCCCATCCCTGCACCAGGATTTTCCCCAAGGCTCAGGGAAAGCTGAGTTAAATTCCCCCTTGATCCAAACAGTGACAACCCCTGCACTTCCTCTCAGGAACATTAATGGAAAGGCTAAAATCCCTGTATAAATAGGGATCTTTAGGAGTGTAAACAGAAACACAGATTGAAGCTGCCATTATTGATTTTTTTTTCCCCCTCACACACAGGTCAGGGTCGGGAAGTGTTTTCACTATCGATCCATCAATAATGCTTAGGAAACCCAAAATGCAAAACAGGACCTTGGCTAAGGGAAAGGCTGCTGCACAGTCAAGGCTCCGAGCTTCCCGGGAGAGGTGAACTGGATGGGAATGTGGCACATCCCTCCCCTGCCCCTGACCTGTGCTTGTTGCAGCAGCTCCCTGACCCTGTTTGGGGCACACACACTCCAGGGGAGCAGCAAATCCCGGCTAAACCGTGCTCCTTGAGACATCAGTGAGCCCAACTGAGCAGAAAAGCTGCAGCAAAGAGAAATCCTCAGCAATCAGGGCCTCACTGTGTGGCAGCAAAGCATTTGTGAGGCTGTTATCTGAATTTAACTCAATTAACAACCATTTCCAGTGGTTTACACGCCAGAGAGATAAACAGCATTGGAAATTCAATCCGTGCTGTTGCTTTTAAGTGACCAAATAAATCACCTTCCTGAGTGAGCAGCAAATCCTCTGGGATGAACTTTTGGGAGGCACAGAATCCATCTCTGTGAGCACCCGGGGCTGCTGCAAAACAGCTGCCCTGACCCCACGGTCACAGAGAGAGAGCAAGGGCAGGAAGAAGCCAAAAAGCCCAGCTAAAGACTCAAAAAGATTAAAAAAACCACCCCAAAGTTTCTAGACAAGGTTGCCTGCAAGAGCTCAGCATCCCTACCTGCCTATTTCTTACCTCCCAGCTGGACCTGAGCATGAGAGGGATGGAATGAGGGTTAATGGTCCAAGAGCAAATTCTATTTATCTTTTTTTGGAGCCCTGAATGGTTTGGGAGCTACTCCTTAAAGTCTGCCCAGGGTCAGTGGGAGGATTGTCCCAGCTTCCCTGGCTGGAGAGGGGCAGTGGGGGCCAGGATGGCTTTGTTTAAAGAACTGTCCCCAAGTTTCAAGTCTCAAATCCCTGCTCCTGCTGCTGCTCCCTCTCCCTGTGACCCACAGCTCCTCCTCATCTTCAAGGGATGGGCTGAAGGCTCTGGGTGCAGGAAGGGGATCCCTCCTTGGGCACCTTCTCCTCTGCCTTCAGCAGGGGAGGGATGAGAGGATCCATCTGCAGGGCAGAGCTGCCAGGAGGTCTCTGTGTGCCCTTGGTCCACCCCACCCTCCTGGGCCTGTCCTCCTTTCTTACCTTCCTTCCTCATCTGTTCATCCTTCCTTATCTCCTCCACTGCAGTCCTCTCACTCCTGCACGGTGCCCACCTGGTAAAGCTCCAGGAATTAGGGACCAAGTCATTCCAGCCCTGCTCATTCCTGTCCCCGTTGAGCTTTCAGAGGGAAATTGAGGGCAAGGCCAGAATTTCCCTCCATGCCCAACCCTGCTGCCCTCCCTGTGACCATGGTGGGGTGAGGGGAGGGACAGCAGAAAGGGGCAGGAACACCCAGCCCGTCCTGCTCTCAAGCCAAACCTGGGGCACCAGCGCTCGTTAATTAACGAGAAATCAAACTCTGATCTCTCTTGACTAGGGAGGTTTTACCTGTCCCAGGGGTGTCTTGGTGCCTGACTTCTTTAAATACTCTGAGCATCCAGATTTAAGTGGGAATTTCACTGTCTGAGTGAGATGGAGCCTACAAGGGATGTCCAAGGAACCAGAGGATGGAAATGCAGGGGGAAATAGAGGGGAGGTGGCTGCTCACAGAGAGTGAAGGCATCTAGAAACAAGCAAAAGCAACCCCAGCAGCAGAGCCAAGAGAGGAACAGAGCGTTACCTTGCCAAGGATATAAAGTGCTCAGAAGAGATCTGATCTTCCATGAAGTTACCTGAGAGTGTAATTTCGTATGTGCTACCAAAATAGACTGCGGAGCAGTTAATGTGTTTGGATTATCTAAATGGCGTGGCAAGAAAGTCAATAATGGAAGGAGAAATTAAATCAAGTCAGAGCTGGCCCAACAAATGGTGCGGAGAGTCCTTGCAGCCATGGAAGGCAGTGCCCTCCTCTTTCCCCCCGTGTTTGGGGTCACGCGCTGGGTTTGGCGACAGCTGAGCCTCCCCACGACAGACCCACGGGTTTCAGTCAATCCAAACCCTCTGGACGAGGTCAGAGATGAATCCCTGGTGGTTTAGCAGCAGCCTGATGGAAATGGCTCCCAGCTCCCCCAGGGAACGGGAGAGGGAGGACTCACGTCCCGCACAGGGGCAGGACCGCACCGCGCCCCCGCGCCAGCTCCGTCATGCTCTGCTCCGGGGGGATTGGCACGATGCAAACACAAGAAAGGAAACCGAGGGAAACCGAGGCACGGCCTGCACAGCCCCACACCCCCCACCACGAGCAGAGCCCTTTGCTGACGGGCCAGGTCCAGGGATGCAGAAGCAAAAGGGGTGCAAGTGTTGGCTTTGCATAAGCGTGAGCTGCCACTTATGCAAGCGCCGCCCACACGCCCGCTCCCGGGGGAGGATCCTGAAGCGCTCACGCCACGAGCAGCATTGCTCCTGCCAGTAATCCTGGGCAGGACTACTCCCAGGAGGAACGTTCCTGGTGGCGTAACCCTTGGCAGGATCGCCCCTGGCTGTGTGGAGCTCATCCCTCGCGGCCGGGCACGGCACCAGATGTCCAGCGGGGCATCTCTGCCTCCGGCCGGGATGCGTGCGTTGGCACCGGTGGCGTTGGAGCCAGGGCCACCATGGTGGTTCTGAGCCTACCTAATTTTTGCATGCATGCACGAAGCCTTTCTTCAAGATTTGACACTCTGTTCTGAAGCTCTTCGTAGTCATAGGCGCCAATCTCCTCCTGGAGTTCGTTTAGAACTGACGTCAGATTCTGGACCTCCTCTTTAAACTGCAATACCAATTTGGCATCGGCTTTGTACTCTTCCAACACTGGTATCAAAGGCCTAAGTTCCTCCATTTTCGCTTTTATTGCCTGCAAGGTTAAAATAAGCTCGGTTCAGTGCTATGCGTGCAAAAATCTGCAACACTCTGCCTTGACCTGGGTGCTTCCTATGGGAGCGAAATGTTCACACAATCCCACAATTATTAGCATTAAAATTAGCTCAATTATTACTTTTGGTCCGAATGATGTCTTGGCAAGAACATATTAAACAGGCTGCAGAACACCAAAATATTTGGGAAAGGCCTTTATTTGTCATTTTTAGAATGCAACATCTTAGGGTTACATGCTTCAGATCACATACACAAAGAGTTGTTGTTTTTTTTTTCTTTTTTTCTTTCCAAAAAATAAAAGAAAATAAGATATATATGCATTGACAAGGGTTTCAAACTATTCATGAAATGCATCTACAATTGCATGCAAAGGAAGATCTTGGTTGTGTGGTTCAAGGTTCCTTAGTGAGATATGGTGCTAATTTGGAAAATAATCAAAAAAATCAATGCATGGTGCAAAATGCTCTGTGGCCCTCTTTTCATGGTTACATGGGAGTGAACTGCTTCTTCAGTCACTGCAGCATTGAAAAAACTTGCTTTTTAGTTAGCCCTGTAAGCAAGAAAATGAAATACTGTTGAGGATCTAGCTCACTAACCTGCCTTATATAGATAGCCATTCATAGACAAATACTCTTACGGCACTAAAGAGAGAAAAAAAAACCAACACAAGAGCTCCAAAGCACTCACAGTTTAACGCTGGCAATAGCAGCAACAAAATGCTGTGGCTGTTCTTTCAAATGCTGCTTTGGCAGCAAATTAGACAAAAATTCCTCACTGGTTTCAAGCAGGGAACAGAAAAATAAAAAGTCATTATCGGATGGATTTCGCAGAAATGAAATTTTTTTCCTTTTTTTGTTTTTGTTTTTTGGTTTTTTGTTTGTTTGGTTGGTTTTTTGCTCATTTATAGGCTCAGAATGCAGCATTTTGTTGCAGATGCTTTGCTCCAGCAGCTAATGAGTAGACATTAATATGCATGCACCTACCCGTTAATGAAGCGTGTTAGAACACCCAAAATCCCTGGTGCTGCTCAAGCTACAGTGGCCAAGCTCCCAGCACCCAGGGCTGTGACATCTGCCTGTGTCCTGAAGCTTTTTGGGGCTGAACAGGATCAGGAATTCCTCCTCAGCCTCATTCCCTTCCTTCCCATCCATCCCCTCCTATTCAAGCCACGAGGTTTTTTTCCCTCCTGTGCTTTGCATGTGGGGAATGCTTTAATTTTGATTTCAAGTTCCCTGGCAGGCAATGGGGAGGGTTGAACTCATCAGAATGGTGGTGGGGAGGGGGAAAAAACAATAATAACTGAAATAAAGAAATAATTAAATAAAAGAATCTCATGCTCAAGTCTTTCCATCCAGACTGCAGAGCTAAATTTAGGGTCCTGCAGTAACTGGAGATGGGGAGCGGAGGAGGTGGAGTTGGTGAAAAGTTTTAAGAGCTGTCTTCCCAGCTTTTTATGAGATAATCGTGGTATTTTAGTATTTAGCATTAAAAAAATCTGCTTTAAAATACCAGCCAGCTGCCTGCAAACGAGGGTGGGAATCAGCTCGGTGGCTGATCAGGAAAGTCCCTGAATTCCACCAGAAATCTTCTTTTGATTTTTATATCTATTAACCCACAGCACTGCTAAAATTTCAGATTCCAATATTGCTCAGAACATCTTTTTGGCAATTTCATTCGTCCTCAAGCAACTTCCTGAGGGTTTGGCCACTGCTCCCAGTGCCAGCTGAATTCCAGAGCCTGGCAGCTCCACTCCCCCCCTGCCCAGCACCAGGACACCCCACAGAACCCAGCAGAAGGTGCTGCCTCTGCTGCCAACACCCAAAATTGGACAAACTCCTGGAGATGTGCAGTTTGCCAGCCTGAGGACAGCTGGAATAATTGTATTTTTGGGGTTTTTTTTTGGGGGGGTGGTGGGTGATGTTTGATTGATGAACTCCTTTCTCCAGCCACCCCCCAGGGGAGATGCGGTTTGGTGCCAGCCCGCTGTGGTTTGCACGTGCTGCAGGAATGGAAAGGGAGCCCCAGCTCCTGGGTTTTCCCAAGAAATGGGTGCTGGGCATGGCATGGAGAAGCTGCCTGGCCACAGAGGGGAACCCACTTCACCCAGAGCTCACCCAGAGCTCACCCAGAGCTCACCCAGAGCTCACCCAGAGCTCGGGTGTCTCCCTGCAGCCCCCCCGATGGAATCACCCTGCACTGCCCTATTTGGGGCGCCCGGCTGGGTGTGCGAACACGGAGATTTGTGCTTTTACCCTACAGCAAGATGCAGGGCTGAGGATGTGATGCCACAAGCTGGATCTGTGCTTTGGGCAGGAAGGACCCCACAGCTGGTCCCCTGATGGGAGCCAGGGCCACAGTGCCGTGCCCATCCCGACAATTCCCCGGCCACAGCTCCCGTAGCAGTTTGGAAATCAGACCTACCTTAAACTGCCTTGCCAGGTGCTGCTTGTGGCTTTCTTCCACTTGCTTAAATTTGGATTCCAGTCCCCTCATCTGGTTTTCCATCTTCTCCACGTACTGTAGGTCTCTCTGAGTCCTCCTGTCCAACACCTCTATCGACTGGGACATGTTTTGCACCTGTCAGACGAGAAGGGACTCATTTAGAAGGTGCTGCCAGCAGCGAGGCACCCCCCTTGCATCCCAACGCTGACCTTTTCCACACACTCAGCACAGCTAAAGGGCAATCAGCCCATGCATTATTTACTGCTTCATCAACAGCAGCTCCCAGATCACGACCCCGCGCTCTAAAACACAGCAAAACCGGTTTCATAAATGTTTGTTTTTTTCCTGCTGCGCCGCAGAGAAGAATTCAACAATCTCACATGGAAATGAGGGGTGGAGCTGAGGTTAAAATGCATTACTCAGGCTGGCCTCTCTGAGAGGCACCTGCTGTGGCACGAGGAGAGCTCGGAGGTGACAGCAGCACACCTGGCTGGGAGAAAAATCTTCTGCCCAGGTGCACATCTCCATCTCCTCGTGAGCGCAAACCTCGCTCCCAGCCAGCAGAACTTCATTACCCAACCAGCCCGTTCAGACAGCACCTGCCACAACAAATCCAGCGGCAGGGAGGGCATCCTGGAGCTGGGAAGCACCAGGGGGTGGTTGGTGCCCCACTGGTGCCCTCCCGCTCGGGAGGTTCAGCTTCCGGAGCCGAGCGGTGCCGCATTCCCGCGGCTCCCGCTCGGAGCCCATCTGGCCTCGCCGAGGGAATGATGCAAGGAGCTCGGCTGGGCTCGCTGTGAGAAAACGAGCTGAAGGTGTGAGGAGGGGAGGGAAACGCCAGCGAGGCTGACCTGATTTTGAAGGTTGGCTGCCATCTGATTTATTAAGATACTCCCTCCCGTTTTGCAGGCTGGGAGAGGGGGAACGGAGCCCTGACGTCAGCTCCTATTTAGCACCGAGCCATATCTAGGGCTCTGCAGCGGGGCCGGATGCGTTTGTCCCACGGCGGGGACGGGACGGGGCTCAGCCCACGGGCGCTGCTCCTGCCACCGCCACGTCACCCCCAGCAGCGCCACCGCCGCCGTGACGTCTGCGGGGAAGGTGAATCAGGCAGCCAGCCTGCTGCTGCTGCTGCGTCAGGGCCTCGCTTTAGGGCCAGCCTGCTCCCAGCCTGCTCAGCTGTGGGTGGCTGAGCCAGACCCGGACGGGAGCCAGCCCCGTCCCCGCGGATCCGCTCCCCGCATGCCACATCCGCTCCCGTCTGCGTCCTCGCCACAGCCAAGGCTGGCACGGGGAAGGAAGGAGCGCTGCAAGTTGCACATTTCCTCTGGCAAATCCCACTGCGGGGGGGGCTGGGACTTACCTCGAGTGGCAGCGCGAGGGCACGGCAGGACAGCCGCGCCAGCCGGGGCTCGCGGGCTCCGCGCCGCAGCCCGCACAGGACAAGTGCCAAGTGTGGGACCTCCGCCTTGGCAAAACCGTCACAATGCCCGTTGCTCATGCAGGATGACACCGAAACTATTACAGAGACCCATTAAAAATGTATGGATGACCTGCATGGCAAAGGCCAGCAGTCTTTGGAGCGTTCTGTACAACCGCTCCGGGGGGCCACAGCCTTCCTCAGCAAAGGTGAAGCTATTTGCCGCCTCTGAGCCTCAGAGATGAACCAGCACCACCCCGACCTCCCCCCCAGGACCTGCTCAGGGAGGTGTGAGGAGCAGGGAAGAGCAGAACAAGGTTTGGAGGAGAAAAGAGCAAACCTGAGCTCAGCCCGAGCCTGATCAGCTCCCATTAAGCTGTGCTTCCCTCGGGGAATGTGAGCTCTCCGTGGGTGTTAATTCACCTGGGCTGGATGTGGAGGAGTTTGAAGACCTCTCTGTGCCCTGAGGCAGGGGAAGGGACGCCTCGGACAAGCATGGCTGGGCTGCCAAGCTGCTTTTATTATTGCAGTTACCCAGCCTATCCTTCGAGTTGAGCAGCAGAATTGTTCTAAGGAGCAGAGAGAGGGATGGACTTGCAGGGCTCATGCAAAACTGATCTCATTTATTCCACTAGTGCCTAACCCCAGCTGCAAATTACCAGAAAAGAGCATTTCTCTAATGACAGACCAATATCTGAGCCTGCTGAGTAAGATTTTGGGGGGCCCCTTAGGGTCTTTCTAAGGTGGTGGGAAGGGAGAGACAGACTCTGCTCTCCGAGCATCTCACTCAGGCTGCTGCCCCCAAACACCTCTGGAATATTTCTGCTCCTCCCTAAAGCAGAGGAAAATAACCTCCTCACGTGCCTCTGCACAGAGATGCCTAAAATTAGCTGCTGTGCTGTTCCGGGGTGGATTTTACAAGCCCAGAGTGGGTATTTGTGGCCCGTGTTGTTTTCCATCAGGCAAGATCCGGGCCAGATTTGTAGGGAATGAGTCTCCCTCCCTCCTGATCCCTGACAGCCCCGTGAGCTGCTGAGGATCTGCTTGTTTTCCCTCATTAGCATATTATGCCCTTGATCCAGCAAAGTACTTTGGCACATGATCAGGTTTCAATGAGCCTGTTGGAGCTCAGGCTGAAGCATGTACAGAAGTGCTCTAATGAACTCAGGCCCAAGGATGGTGCCTCTTAAATTCCCTCAGCTCCATCCATCAGCTGCACTCCTCAAACATCGCCTGAAAATGCTTTTTGCCTCCTCTCTCAGCCTGAAACCTCATTTTCACCAAGATAATGTGAGACAGATACCTGTGGCTGTCTGGGGGAAAAGAGTTATTTTTAGCAGTCGAAATAGGAAATTTATACAAATGAAGCTTCCAGTGCTGCTCTTGTCATCCTGTTTGACAAGGAGCTGTTTCTCAATTAAACCAGAGTAAGAGAGAGTCAATATTGGCCCGATGACCTCAGGGAGGTTTATCAGGTCAAAAGCCCTGGTTTAAACCCTGCTCAAGCTTCCCTGGGGGTCAGCCTTTCCTGCCAGCTCCAAAAGGGCTGTTCTGAGCCCAGCTTCGGGGTTTCAGCTGGGATGAACCTTTAGCCTTGGGGAGTTGCACAAACTGGTGAAGCAACAGCAAGAGGCACCTTGAGGGAGATTTTCATGGGAGGAAATCAACAGAGAAATGGACTCAGCTGATGGTCCAGGATATGAAAAGTTCATCTTACAAGGTCTGCAGAAGGCAGAGTGATGGCTGAGATGTCACTGTCCCCCTGTACACACTCGAGAGTGACCATCAGAGGAACAAAAAGAACTGTTAAACCTGGAAATCAGCGCTGGCAGGAGAGATTGGCAGGAAACCAGAAACGATTTCACCATCAGAGGAGGAAATCCTCCCCAATAACAGGGCCAGAACAAACAAATAAATAAATAAATTAAAAAAAATCTGTTTGGAGATCAAACATAATCTGCTGATGAGCAGGACTGAGGTGATGTCTTGGCTTGGGCGCAGTCCAAGGTCTGGACTCAGCACCTGCCACATGTAAGGCTGGAAGGACTCCGTGTACTCCAGCCAAGGATGAGCTCACCCACCTCGAGTGTCAAACCATGGGCTGAACACTCTGTGCAGCGTGAGCGGCCCTGGCTGCCCTCCCCTCCCCTCTTTAACCCGTCACGATGCCCAGCACTCGTTTCCAGCCACAGGAGCTGCAGTTCCTACACAGATCCTCGTCCTATGGACTGAGCACGGATGGATGGCAGCTCTGAACCTCAGAATTCCAAGACTGTGCAAGGAGATTTCCCTGCAGATGCTCTAATTGCTTTGTGCACACACAAATGCAGCTGATTCAACGCCTCATCATTTCCATAGGTGAATTCCAGGTCTGCTCCTTGGAAAATCCAAACACAATTACCTCCTTGACACATTGTGCTGCTTCCTCTGCTGCCAGGGACAAAGCAGGAGCTGCAATTTTTCCCCATCACAAAGCTAGGGTTAGAATGTCAGCTGAGGGAAGGAGTTTCCAGGATTGAAATCCTTCCTGGGAAGCTGGAAGCTCTGCTCTGCAGTTGCTTTTACCTCCAGGGATTATCAGTTCAGCCTCCATCAAGATCAGATGTCTGGCACTAAGAGCCTATTCCTTATTTTGGGGTTTTTCATTTAGGTTAGCGTGGGAGTGAGGTGCAGACGGATTAGCAGGCAGGTAACATCTCCCAGAACACATGCCCAGAAACCCTGCTCCTCCCTCACTTTTTATCCACTG
This sequence comes from Cnemophilus loriae, assembly GCA_013397755.1. Taxonomy (NCBI): domain Eukaryota; kingdom Metazoa; phylum Chordata; class Aves; order Passeriformes; family Corvidae; genus Cnemophilus; species Cnemophilus loriae. The sequence goes on along the minus strand of VZTF01003499.1, from coordinate 196,281 downwards.
GCAGCCCGAGAGCTGCATAAAGAAAAAACCACCCCACCGAGCACTTCCACCCTCCTGACGTTATCCCAGGTCTCCCATTCCCAGCTCCTGCCCATCACCAGAGGGCACTGGGTCAAATCCTGCTCGTTTAGAGGAGTTCTGGGAACACGGTGGCTCTTGGACACCCCTGGGAGCTGTTCAGAAACCCTGCTGCCTCTCAGGAGCAAGTGCACCCAGGGCGTTACTGCTGCGAGAAGGAAAAGCTCGAGCTGGGATTATTTTTAGCAGCCTCTGACAACCCAAAGAATTGTTTTAGGGCTGAATGTTTCCTGGCTGGCTTTATTGTTCCCAGCACATGGGGAAATCAGTTAAGTGGAGGTTTAATATTGTTATAGGGAATTAATACAGCAGCTTCCCCCAGAGCAGCAGGATGAAAATTCTTTTGTCATGCACGGCACAGGCCAATCTAGCATTAGGGGATGGGGTTTAATTATATATCCAGCACAGGAGCCAGCTCATATTTGCAAGAGAAGAGCACAATTTCACATGAAACAGCATTTCTTCACTGAAATCTATTATCTGGAAAATTTCTTGTTATGGGGGATGTTTCCCTAATGAGATTCTTTGATCTTTTTGGACAGCAGACTATTAAAAACCAATCAAGAAGATGTCAATGTTAGGAAGAAAACCACTGAGTGTCATCTCTGTGCTACCTGCTGGCGACAGCTTGCAGGGTTTTACTCGACCTTTTTAATACCACCCTGCCTAGCAAAGCTTGGCTTAGGGCTTTTCATTCTCTCTCCTCTCCTGTTGCTGAGGCTGCTTTGAAACTGCTTGCGCCAACAGAATGAAAAAACGGGGAATTTTTAAAATATTTTTTTAGAGATACAGTTCAATATTGGTGCTTTGATCTCAGCAGTTTTACCTCGACCTTAGGCCAGGCTTTCCTCTCAGAAAACACTTAAGAGATTTCTCCTCCTGCCTGCAGCTGATTATTCCCCACTACACACAGAGGGACAGCTACAGCATGGAAAAGCCATCCCAAGGGGTAATCCCTGGAAACCAAGGCTCAGCTCAGGTTTTCACGGCACCAAACCAAAGCACTTTTGCCAGAAGGGGCCAAGCATTACCTTTTCTAGGAGTTGTCTCAGCTGCTTTGTCCTGGCGTCACGCGAGCACATCGTCTGCTGAGGTGCCACCACTGTGCATATACAACGTCCCTCGCTGTCCTGGGCAGAGCTGTAGACCTGCCAGCTTTCCTCTGGGTTGGTAGGCAACACCTAATTAACACAGGGAAAGATCAGTTAATTAAACAGGGGAGGCCTGGCAGGGCTGTGGGAGGTGAAGGGGAATGAGTGTGGGAAGCGGGATGGACGCGGCACAGAGCGGAGCTGTGCTGGAGGCTCCTCCGAGGACCCAGCTGGCAAAATTCACTTGGAATGCAAAAATATGGATTGGGGACAAAGCAAAGAAGGGTCTGAAAAGGAGAGCAAGAGCTAAAACATGAAAGCAACACAAGTGGGAAAGCGTGGACGCACGGAAAGCCACCCAGCAGCGAGAATTCCGGGTGCTGGACAGCGCCGAGCACAGCGGGGCGGGCACCCCTGCCCCGCTGCGGTGACAGAGCACTGTCCCTGACACCGGGAGAGGGACGGGCCCGAGCCACCAGGGAGGGCACAGCGTCCTGCTGAGGGCTGAGCGCTGCTCTCTGCTCTGCGGAGCCCTCCCGGACCCGGCAGCCGGGACCGGCTCTCCTGAGCGCACGGACACCGCGAGTTACGTTCCCCCCTTTTCTCTGCCAGACTCCCCCGGGGATGAGGAGCTTCCCCGCACAACCACCTCCCTCCGTTCGAGGCAGGGGAAGCCCGGGGCCGTGCCCTGTGCAGAACTGCAGCCGGGATGCGATGCAGCCCGGAGGGGAGCAGCAGTGCCTGAGCTTGCAGGACACGCCAGGGAAGGGAGCCCAGCCCCAAACACGGCGCGTTCCCCTCTCCAAACCTCTCCCATCTTAATTTTCCTTTGATCTCACGGCACAATCCACTATTTAATCCTTCGGAGCACTCTGAAGGTGTCACCGTGTCCCCAAGCAGAGGGGAAACGTTCTTTCCACCGCTTCACTACAGAACAAATCACCTCGCAAATGCCCACGTTGACAGACATGCCCTGAGACAGACGCACAATTGGATTCCCTGGCTAAAACAACCGGGGGAAAAAAAAATAATAAATGGATCTCATAAACCCTGATAGCATGCAAAAAAACCCATTTCCAGCTTCATTCACTCAGCAGCACAACCACTGCACGGAATACTCTGCGAACAGCAGAGCTGCAACAGCGGAGCTCCGTCAGAAGGCACGAGCGTGCAGCCCGCAGGAGAAAGGTGCCCGATTTTCCCTGCTCAGGGAAGACGGACAGACAGACAGGAAGGTTCAGGTGCCCGATTTTCCCTGCTCAGGGAAGACGGACAGACAGACAGGAAGGTTCTTCCCAGCCAATCCCAAAGTGGGAAGCTCAGGCACAGCCGCAGCCCTCCAGCAGAGCAGGGACAGGGCACGTCCAGCCCCACCGCCGCACACGGCAACTTCCCGGCTGCATCTCCAGCCCGCCGAGGACGGGTCGGGGAGGGAGGGCAGCCGAGGAGCCTCCCGGGACTCGCACCCGCTGTCCCGGCGGCTTTTGCAGCGTCCACGAGGGAAACTTTGCACCCCTTTGGCTGCAGGGACCGAGCGGGGTGGGGGGGGGGCAGCCGGGTCGCCCCCAGCCACGAACGAGGAAGGGCTGAACCGGAGGAGAGGAGGGGAGAGGGAGAGATGCTCCCTGCACCGTCACCCCCATCTCCTGCCAGCACCCCGTGTCCCCTCACCGCCCCATCCCCGCTGCTGCACCACCGCGGGGGACACTTGGCAGCGATGTCCCCCCGAGGGGCGGCGATCCTGCCCCTCCCCGGGGCGCTGCGGCTCCTGCAGGGAGGGACCCTGGCGGCCGCGGGGACCCCCATGGGGGCATCTGGGCAAGGAGAGATGTGACAGCCCGGGGGACACTCGGGCGGGGAGGGACTGGGCGGCGGCGGGGAGCAGCCGCAGGGAAGCTCCGGGATGCGGGGATGCTCCGGGAGGCTGGAGATGCTCCGGGAGGCTCCGGGAGGCTGGGGATGCTCCGGACAGCCCTCCCCGTGCCCCGCCGCCCTCCGCACTTACTCCCGTGCTGCGGTCCAAGGTGCCGCCCGTGGCCGCCGTGAGTTTGGTGGTGTTGAGCCCCACGAGGGAGGGCAGCGTCTGCGACATCCAGTTGGTGATCATGGCCATGGTGCTGAGGACGACTCCAATCTTGAGTAAAGGCACAGACATGTCTGCGGGGGGGGGCGGCAGGCACCCTTCATTCTGCACCGGCGCCGGGCTCCATGCCGCTGGGTTCGGGCTGCGCCAGCCGCCCGGCCGCCGCCGCCGCTCGCCGCCGGCCCATCGTCCTCCTCCTCCGCCGCCCCGCCGCCCTGCCCGGCGCTGCCG
>VZTF01003499.1:137398-183183 GCA_013397755.1 Cnemophilus loriae | reverse complement strand
AAAAAAAAAAAAACCCAAAAGACAATCACCCTGCCTGACTCTCCCCAGCCAGCCTAAAGAAGTCAAATGGAGTTTTAATTCCACTTGCAAGAGATGGCTTTTGGGTGCCTCCTTACCTTCCCCCACAGCCCCACGCCTCCCTCAGCCCAGGGGCCGGGACAGGGAAGAAAAGCATGAAAATCCAGGCAAAAAAAAAGCAGGCGGAGTGGAGAGAGGGGGATAAATGAACCGCTCCTGTCTCCCACCAGGCTGTCACAGATGGAAACATCAAGGGACATTTAAATGTCACCTAAAACCAGCACAGCTACCCCCACACGAGGAGCCGGCGGGGTNCGGCGCGGCAGGTGCAGCAGCTCCCGTGGCAGTTTCCTCCGGTGCTCTCGAGGTTTAGCAGAAAATGGCGTTGGGGAGAAAGGGAGAGGAGGAGGGGGAGTGGGGAAAGGAAGAGATGGACCTACTTGGGTGAGTTCTGTGCCCATCAGGATGAGGAAGCAGAGGGTCAGCAGCTTGCTTGCCGGTTGCATCTCTCGCAGCCCGTTCTAGGCACCTCGCATACAGATCACCTCCGGGCGAGCCTCCCCTGCGCCGTCCCCGAGCCTCGCTGCCTCCTCACTCCTTTATTCTTATTAATATTTTAATTTATAAAAAAAAAAAAAATTAAAAAAAAATAGACAACAAAACGCGATTTAAAAAAAAAAAAAAAAACCCAAACAGAAAAAAACCAGCCTGATTTTGCGGGTGGCTCTCAGCACCCTCGGGAAGCGATGCCAGAAATCTGCTCAGCAGAGCCTTCACTTTGCATATTTATTGGGATCCCAGTTTCTCTCCTCTGCTCTCGGTGCTGGCTGTCTGGTAATTTATTTAATTTTTTTTTTTTTAATGGCTCCCCTGCTCCAAAGACATTTGCGAAGAGAAATTCAGCGGAGCACGCAGTGATTATCTCTGCTATTGCCAAAAGTTTGCCTGGAAAAGGGGGGTGATGGGGAGAGGACAGGGATTTAAAAAAAAAAAAAAAAAAAAAAAAAAAAAAAAAAAAGAACTTGGAAGGNAAAAGAAAAAGAAAGGAATTGGTAGGGCTGGCTACTAGCAGGGGATGGCTGTGGAACAGGATGTGACATCAAGTAAGGCGGGGGAAATTTAACTAAACACGGCAAAGGGAGAGGGGGAAAAGCAGCCGCGGGAGCGCGGGTGAGGCTGCGGGGACCCCGCGGGGAGCAGGGGGTTAAACCCATCCTTAACCCCATCCTTAACCCCATCCTTAACCCCATCCTTAACCTCCTTCCTGCGCACCCCCGATCTCCGGGGATCCCTTGGGGCAAGGGGGGAGGGTGCCCAGGGATGTGATCCCCCCAAAAGCACCAACCCCAAACTCCCAACCCAGCCCCCCGGGAAGGCTCCGGGCTCCATCCTCGGCCAGGCTCAGCTCCAAAGGAATTTCGAGCAGCAGGAGGATGTGAGAATCCTTTTGTCACAGAGCATCCTCACCTGCACCCTGTGAGGATCCTGCGGGTCCCCGGGGGCTGCAGGCAGTGCCCACCCCACGCTGTCAGGTCCTTCCCCTCCCCACGGGGCTCTTCCCCCCTCATTTCTCTCTCTCACGCACCCCCTGAATGCTTTCCAAACCCCAGTTTCCTCCAGGACCTCATAAATATTATGAAATATTTTAGTGTGTGGCGCTGCAGGTGAAAAGCATCATCCCCTCCACTCCAGAGATCATCTCTCGGTGATTATTTAATAACACAACAGAAATTCCCTGCCCACAATTAGCAGAGGCCCCACCAGAGGATTTCCCCCCTTGATTACTCCAGGGTTTCTTCACCTGGAGCCCTTGGAACTGGAGCAGCTCATGGGATCTGTAGGGATGAGCCCTTTCCAAGTCCCAGGATCACAGAATTCAGCAGGAACCAGGACATTTTCAGCCCTGTGACTGAGCCTCCGCGGGGACAAACAGCTGAGAACAAACTGGAAAAAGCTTTCTGCGTGTTTCCATCAGCAAATATCCGAGGGAAAGCTGTCCCAGTCCTCCTAGGAGGGTTGTAGCAGCTCCATCCCAACCCTTTAAAGTGAGCTTGGAAAAGGAAAGGGGAAGCTGGAATGTCTGACTATGCCACAGAGATCCCTCCTGAGATACTTCCCTCGGCACCTGCCTTTAGAGCCCATAAAAGCTGAGGACTTCTAAAAAAAGCATTAAACTCCTCTTGACTTTATCGAGAGCAGCACAACGAGGCCAAAAGCACCAGTGGAGCGCCAGGGTTTGAACACCTCCTCCCCTGGCACCTCAGGAGGTGTTTGATTACCACAGGCACCACCTTCCCCCTGGCAGGGATCACAGCAGGGCCGAAAAAAATCCCCGAATTCAGAGGGAGGAGGAGGAGGAGCGAGTTCCACGTGGCTCCGTGAGTATTTCACTGTTTCAAGCGCCTTCAAAACCCACCTGAGCAGCTTCTCATCCACCCTGGGCCACGAGGCAGAGGCAGCACAGGGTTCATGCAGCTCAGGAGGCTCCAGGTGCAGCCGGAGCTCCCAGGGCTTAAAATAGATTGGAGAGAGGCAGAACCCAGCGATGAGAGCTCCTTTCACACGAAAATGTTCAACAAACCAGCTCAGCTTCACCCGAAAAGTTGCTGTGCCCATGGAGGGTGATTTCAGTTTGGGTGGTTTAGACCTCAAAGAAGAAACCCCAGTGTGTTTTACACGGACCAGGCTCTGGAATGGACTTTTCCCAAGGCACCAAAGGAGAAACCTCTTTTTTCCCCCTTCCTTTGGTTTTATACACATCCAGTTTTATTGACCTTCATGGCTTGCACTTGGGCAAAAACATCAGCCCTGCAATTTGTTTAATTTATTCCTCTTTTGAAGTATTTCTGAATTAATACCAACAGCCTCATTATTGAACTGCAGCTCCGGAGGGTGAGGCCCTGCATGCTCCTTCCTCCAGGGAAGAGCCCTGCCCCAGGGAGCTCCACTCCCAGGACAGAAATCAGAGAAACCAAGAGAAATAAAAGGGGAAAAAAAAATCGCCCAGTGGGAACACAGCTCAGATCTTTTGATTCCTATGGTGTCTTCCCCAGGCTTTGAAAAATACCTCCTCGAAATTTGGAAGGAGTTCAAGGTCTGGAGAACCTCTGCCTATAGAGTGCGACTGAAGAGGCTCCGGCTTTTTCCCCGGGAAAAGGGAGGGCTGGGAGGAGGCTGCCCGGGGGAAGCTTTCTGTACATGAAGGCTCTTTTATCTTCTAAAAAAAAAAAAAAGGCAAAGCAAGAGTCCACAGTTTGGAGTAGAAATAGGGCCTGGGTTTTTTTTTTCCCCTCAGGGGAGGGTAATGGGGCTGTGAAATAACTCAGCTGAAGGCACGGTGCCCTCTGCACCAGTGAAACCAGAGCCAAGAGCCTTGCCCAGAGAGGCATCCCTGCTCCTCCAGAAAGGAACGGAGAGGTTCCTCCCGTGAAACTCCCGCTGTGTGTGATGGAGGAGATAAACACACGCCTGCTTTCTCTTCTGGATGGATAGGATGAGACTGGGGCCAGGACCTGGCTCTCCAGATCCTGCTGTCCTCTGGAGCAGCTCCGTGCCAGGACACAGAGACGGACGGCAGGGGACAGCAGGGAATGGCAGGGGACAGCATGGAATGGCAGAGGACAGCAGGGAAGGGCAGGGGACAGCAGGGGCCATCAGGGGATGACATGGGCCATCAAGGAATGGCAGAGGACAGCAGGGAAGGGCAGGGGACAGCAGAGAAGGGCAGAGGGCAGCAGAGGCCAGCAGGGAATGGCAGGGGACAGCATGGAATGGCAGAGGACAGCAGGGAAGGGCAGGGGACAGCAGGGGCCATCAGGGGATGACATGGGCCATCAAGGAATGGCAGAGGACAGCAGGGAAGGGCAGGGGACAGCAGGGGCCATCAGGGGATGACATGGGCCATCAAGGAATGGCAGGGGACAGCAGGGAAGGGCAGGGGATGGCAGGCAGCCCCTTCCTCTGTGCTGGGAACCAGAGGCACCTGCAGAGCCTTCCCCTGCTCATCGCTCCTGCACAATCAGGGAGTCCAGATGGGTTTTGTCCCCTCCTGGGACCGCTGGCTCGCCTGATATTTTGATGGAATTCCTTCAAGGGCTGCCCAGTGCTGAGCTGATTTTCCAAACAGACCCAAACCGTCGATCCCTTCGTCAGAAATGCAGCAGGGCTGCCAGGCAGGAGCATCGCTGTCATGGGGCTTCAGGCGGTGCGGCAGGAGGATTTGCTCCTCCTGGGAGCTCTCATTGCACACACGGGGATGGTTTGGCACAATCTGATACTGAAATGCATCCCAGAGGAATTCAGAGCTGTGTGACCCCCCCAGCAGCCCGTCCCATGCAGGCAGGCTCAGGGATGGGCACAGGCCGTGGCTCCCGGCAGAGCTCCCTGTGCTGAGCTCTCTCTCTGCTCCTGGGGGCTGTTCTCACCCACAGAATCCTCCTGCCAGAGCCTTTGCTGCCTCAGCCCCTCCTGGGGTTGTCCATCCTCACCTTCACCACCCCAGGAGAGCCTCTGGCCATGCAGAGAGCACGAAGATGGCATGGAGAAGTCATGGATTAGCCAAGGCAGGAAGGTGACAACACCCCCAGGTCCCAAAGGGAGTTGTTAGGAAGGAAGGACCCGAGGCAAAGCTGCCTCAGGATCCATCCATACCCTGAAAATCAGCAATTCCAGCTGATTTCAGGCAAACTCAATGGATTTATCCCTTTCTCTTAGGAGCTGATCTCTTGGTTTGGAGTCAGACAAAGCCACTTCCATGCATTGTCACCCAGTCCCTCAGCACTGGGAATTCAAACCGCCCCAAAGGGCAGAGGGGATGGGGATGAAAAGCAAGGTGCATCCACAGATCTGAAAACATGGCATGATGGTTTTTTTTTAAAGCCAGCATCTCTCATTCTTGCAGCTCTTCACCTCCCTGCTCGGGAGTGGGCTGAGGAGCAGCCACTGCCAGACTTCAATTCATCCACGAAAGCTTCAGGGAGAGCGAGGGAGAACAGGTCAGGATCCAGGAGTGCGCACGAGGAATGGCAAAAGGAATAACGCAGGAAACGGGGAGGTGCAGGAGCCAGAAGGCAGGAAAGGAACTGGAAAACACAGAACTAAAGGAGAGAGAAAAACCAAACCCCAGCCAGGCCGATTTATTCAGGAGCTGTCTCTGTTTGTTGCACTGAATCAGAGCATGGCTGGCGGGGAGGATGGGTGGATGTAGGAGACAGCAGCCTTGGTGACAGCCAGCCTTGGTGACACCCAGATTTGGTGACACCCAGCCTTGGTGGCATCCAGATTTGGTGGCATCCAGATTTGGTGACATCCAGCCTTCGTGGCACCCTGCCTTGGTGACATCCAGCCTTGGTGACATCCAGATTTGGTGACATCCAGATTTGGTGACATCCAGCCTTGGTGATATCCAGCCTTCGTGTCACCCTGCCTTGGTGACATCCAGCTTTGGTGACATCCAGCCTTGGTGGCACCCAGCCCTGGTGGCACCCAGCCCTGGTGACACCCAGGTGTATCCCGGGTTTCCAGACAGTTTCACAGCCAGTTCCATTGGCACCGTCGTGTTTGCCTTTGCTTTCTGCTGCACTTGTGCTTTTCCCCCTCATCAAATGCTTCAGTCCGAGCCTCACAGCTGGAAATTTTGTTTTTTGCTGCTTCTGAAGAGCAGAACGCTGCTTTTCCTGGGCTTTTCATCATCCAAATAATTCAAGGACCTGAGCAAAGGAGATAAAACCCCACACCAGGCAGACCTGAACGGTCTGAGGCAGCTCCTCTGCAAACATCCCCTCCCTGCCTGGCACTTTCAAGTTGTTTTTTGCACCTTGGAAAGCAAATGAATTCCACATTAGCGGCTTTTAAAGGGTTTGCAGCTTCCCAGCAGCCCTGAAGCACACAAGGATCATCATCACCACAACAAACTCTGCTGCCCGAGCAGCACCACCAGCGAATTCCCGGTGTTTTTTTGGCACCTGGAGGGAATCCACACATTTTTGTATCAACAGATGGGGTCAAGGAGGATCAGAGCCGACAGCAGAGCCTCAGAGAGCCCGAGCCACCCAGGGAAGATTGGCTGGGCAGCTCAGCTGCCTGATCTCTTCTAAAATAGCATCTCCCTTGCTTGGGAGAGATCTCAGTGGGAAAAACAGGTGGGAAAGGTGAGACTCGAGTGATTTAGCAGAGTTTACCTCTTTATTTGTGGTACACAGATAAGAGGCTAAGTGCTTGCCGTGCTCTCTGAGTTTCCATGGTATTTCTGGAGGGCAGCTCTTGGGTGCAAAGCAGGATTTGCTGCCACTCAAGGTTCTGCCTTCTCGGAGATTTTCCATGTAGTGGAAAGTTGCAAAAAGCCACAGATGACAAAGAAAAGAAAATTTAAAAAATTAAAAATATGACCAATAATTCCTGAATTTCCAGAAGTACTATTGCCTCAAAGGGAGGAAAGTGCAGAGAGCAACTTCTGCTGCTAAAAGCCCAAGTTTGCCCTGGTTTGGGCTCAGCTTTTCAGCCAACTGCTGAGAACTTTGGAGTCAATCTCAGCCTCTCCCAGGGCCCAGATTGCATATTGGACCATATAGCCCGAAATGTTTTTATTTAATTTGAGCCCACATTATGCTGCCTGCATATGGTGACACACACATTTCATTTTATGGAGCAGATGCTGCTTTGCTGTTGAGGATGTAATATACCGAGTACATTAAGCATCGTTTGGGCTGGGGGAACTGCAGTGTTTTTTAACTCTGATTAGCCTTAATTTGAAACCTGATTTCCTAAGGAAATGAAGCCTGTGACATCCCCCTCTGGATGCCTGCCCATGGATGCTGAGTGTCCATTTGCTTGGCCATCATTCTCCCATTTTTTTTTGGAGCTCTAGGGCCTGTTTCAGTGGAATGGGGGAAAATGCAGTTTTCTTCTCTCCCAAAATGACTTCATGTGGGAGATTAATTTACAATACAGGTTCACGAGTCCAGGGAAACTGAGCTGACCCAGCGCTTTCCCTGAAACCACGACAAGGGTAGGAAGCACCAAAGATCAGTCAGGCTGAATTCTGCTCTACCCAAGGACAAAAGCCCAGCTCAGTTTTAATTAGGAGCTGATTAAAGTCTAGGAGGGATTTCAGCTTCGCTGACCTCCCTGCTGGCTCATCCTGTGCTTCCCAGTTCGTTCCACAGACACCAGTTCCCCTTCCAGCAGTGACGATGTTGCTCCCAGGCAATCCTAAATCCCGGGATTTGTTATTTAACCCCAGTTCTGCACCCAGCTGATTTCCAGGGCATCAGCAGAGCTGTGCCAGGAGCCAGCAGGGCACAGCTGGGGCTGGAGCAGCGCTGGGAGCAGCGGGAGCAGAATTCCTGCAGCTGATGCTGACGGGGCTCTGCACTCCCCCGATGCTTCACAGCCAAATATCTCGAGAGAAGCAGCAGCAGCCACCCTGCAGCTGGCACGAACTGGAGCTGGGTCCTTTTTTAAGGGACCGGCCATGGTGGCATCTTCACTCCACGGATCTCCAGAGCTTGGGGCGAAGCTTAGGGAAGATTTTTGTGGGCCAGCACCACGAGCAGGTCTGTGGCAGGAGCAGAGGGATCTCAGCTGTGCCCACCCCAGGCTGATGCCAACACCCCGAGCCCTGCACAGCCCCAGATTCATGAACTCTGCCGGGATCCAGTGCCAAAAACGGCCGTAAACAGCACTTAGTGATGCATAATATACGAAAATGGCTCATGCTGAGCTTTTAGATGGAGAAGGGTTTTTGTTTTTTTTTCCTCTTAATACTATTATAACATTCTCCTGCAGCCATGGAAGCACCATCATAAATATTTAAAAGGAGGTTGAAAAGACCCAGCCTGCGAGGTTTGAATATTTATGGCCACCAAACCCTTGACCTTTAGATTTAGGGTGCAGCATACATAAACCAGCCTTATTTAACTGTACACCACAGGTCGCCTGGGGATCAAATCCGAGCTGAAACCTTGGAAGCATTTAGCACTTTTAAGGTTTCTAGTGGTAAACAGAGTGCCATAAATAGGGATTTCAGGCAGGGAGAGGAGGGGAGTGCAAGGCTGAGCACAGGGCTGGGACTCCCAAGGCACAAATTCTTCGTGAGCCTCGATTTTCCAGCACCTAAAGCAGAGTGAAAAACAACGATGGGATAAATGAACACAAGCTGGCCAAGGCGGTAAATGCAGAGGAAAATGAAATATCAGGAATAACAGGAATCACTTGGTTTTGGGGTTTCCTCCAGCCTGTTCTGCTGCTGTGGATTTGTCCCACTACGGTGCTGGGTGCCTGTAAGGCACAGCTGGGTGTGCTCAGCCAAATCCGGGCCTCAGCTCCTTCATTCAGGATTTTCCAGCAGCCCCAGTGCTGTTGAATGCTTCAATCAGAGCCAATCAGAGATTTTCAGAACCCTTGTGCTTCCCAGCTGGCGTGGAGTTGTTATTTGTTCCATTTTTTTGGGAGAATTATGACTCACGCTCGGCGTTTTCGAGTTAAATCCTTGCATTCCCTCTGCTCATCATCCCAGCGCTTTCCTCCTCGAAACCTCTGTCTGAAATGGAGCTGATCCCACCTTGGACAGGGATAAAAAGGGGGACCCCACTTCTCAGCAGCCCAGAAATCTCCTCACAAACTGGGCAGGTGATGCTGGGACTGGGAGGACAAAGGGAGGAGCTGCTGGGAGCCAGGGCTGGACTCACAGCAGATCCACAGTGAATGCACAACACCCCTGAATTTGTGGCTGTTTGATTTGTTAGGGTAAGGCAGGAGCCTCTCAGAAGCCCTTCAGATCTATTTGCAGTCAGGAGTTTGAAAGGCTCCTCTGATGTATTTGCATATTTCAAAATAAGAGGGAGGCGAGGAGATGCAAGGGAGGAGCTGGTGCAAGGCAAGGGCTGCCCTGCAGACCCCGGAAAGGTGGCACCTGCTGAAATCCCATCAAACTACAGCAAAAGGCAAAATCTGCTACTTTTTAATCCATTTTAGTTCACTCCTGGCCTACTCCTGCCTTTTTTTTTCCCCCTCCAGATTTTTGTTGTTTTTCCTCCCGGAGCACGTGGCGGGGCTGGGGCTGCAGGTGTGAGTGGTGGGATTTTGGCAGCTCCTGCTTTGTCTGGAGCCCGTGTGCCAGAGCCCACGTGTGGCACGGCCAGGGATGAGCAGGGAGCGAGGCTCCAGAGCTGGTCACAGCTTGATGGGGTTGGTGACAAATGCTGGTGGCCCCGTTTGGACCGTCACACTCTGAACTCAGGGACACCAGGCGGTGATGCCACCTCCAGGCCTCGCTTTGCAGCTGAGTTTTTGTGTGCTCTGCCCTCTTTCCAATGCAATTTTCCCATCCAGCCAGCGGCCAGGGATAATCAAGGGGGCAAATGTGCTTTTAGGGCTTTCCTGCTGCTGAGGTTTTCCATGATCTGCTGCTCCTGTGCCACAGAGCTGGATTAATTACAGCGCTAACGACTGTCTACCAGGTGCCTGTCACAAATTATCTGTGGGAACTGGACAGCACTTTCCTGACATTCCCAGTTTCCTTCTCTGGAACTGCTCCTGCTGCTCCATTAGCTGGAAAATAAACAAACCCACAGCCAAGCTGGCTGCGTGCCCGCTGCTGGGAACCTGCTGGAAACGGAGGAAGATCCAATATTGCAATTAATAGGTCCACTGGGGTGTTTGGAGAAGTGTTCCAGTGTCTCCAGCCCTTCGCAATGGGTTCAGTGCTGCCTTTCAGAGCCAGCCCAAAGCTGCTGGGGATAATCCCCGTGGAGACCCACCAGGATCTGCCTTTCTGCTCCTGTTCACGTCCTGCCAGGGCTGCTGACAGCTCGAGGGGGTGCAAGGGGAAGCAGGGACAGCTGTCTGCACTCTTCCCATCTCGTTTCCTCGTGGAGACACCGACTCAGAGAAGCCTTTTGCCATCCCAAGCCCTGACTGGAAATCCCTCGGTGTGCACAACCAGGCCGCACCTCTAGGTGCTCCGAGGCTGGAGCCTTTCACTTGGCTCTTTCAATCCAACCCCTAGGGTTTTATTTTTGAGGAAATAACCTTAAAATCCCTCTCCTCCTCTCCAGTTTGGATGGTGCCAGGGTTCCTGGGGGTGGAGCTGGCACAGAGGCGAGGCGGCTGCTTGTCCTTGCTTCCCCACGAAACTCCTGCCTGCCAAAGCAGCCAGCGATGGTTCCTGCAGCCTGGGGAGCCACAAAGACAAGCTGGAATGATGGTTTTTGTGTGGAAATAATCGGGAGATGCCCAGATGGGAAGAGCTGTGCGGATCACAGAAGGATTTAGGGGGTGTAAGAAAGATTAATGTGGGAGTGGCAGTAGGATGCAAAGAAACCTGTTCTGGCTGTTGGGGTGTTCAAATGGTTGGGCTCCAGCTCTCATTTGGGGGGAAAAAGGCAAAGAAAACATCTGAATAAGTGGAACCAGACCTGTTTATGTCCCTAAAGGATCTGTCCCTCTCCTGGTGCTGTTGGGAGCTTCTTTAATAAACTTTGCAGAGGGAAATATTTCCTCAGAGCCACCCAAGGTGCGTTGGGGAATCTTTAGCCCAGGAGAATTTGGGAATGTTCCCACTGTTCCCTTGTGTGTTCAGCAATCCTGGCTCCTGTTCCTGCTGTTTGTACAGGATTTCTTTCACTCCATCCCCATCCCTGAGCCCGCTGGGCCCCACGGCAAGAAGGGAGCTCTGGAATCTCATCGCTTCCTGGGCATCCCTCCTTCCCCTCCTGCTGCCCCAGGATTTGTGGTTTTGCTGCTCCAGCTCCCTGAATTTTCCCTGCCTGCCTGGAAAGGGGCAGGGATGGAGTTAAGGCAGGAAGGGGAAGGTTATGTCCCTCATCAAAGCCAGCCTTTGTGGGCGTTTGGCTGGGAGCTGCTGCCGTTTATTGTGCAATCATGGCTTTAAACCCTCTCCTTTTCCTCTTCCCCTCGCTCCCCAATAACCCAAATGGAGCAGTAAAAATCCAGCCTGAGGGGGACAAATAATTCCCTTTATAGTTTAGCCCTGGGCCTGGTCTCTCGCTGGTGGAAAGCTCCATGGGAACATCTCAGCCTCTGTGCACTGCCAGGGGAGGGGGAGCAGCCCAGGGCCACCCCAAACCTCTGCTGCCACCCTGCCCAGGGTGCCAGTCCCCGAGGTGGGCACCTGAGAAGCCCTGAAGGTCATTTCAGAGCAATCCCAGGCAAGCCACCTGCCAAAACCTCTCCAGTCTGACACTGGGCCTGGTTCCCTTCCCTGTCCTCAGGGAGAATAAAGAGCCGAGGCCACGAAGGGAGCTAAACTGTTGTTTTCACTGCCTCAAAGGCACTGCGATAGCCGTGTTTTTTAAAAATTAAATGCTCGCATCCAGTTGTATTTGCACTGAGTAATGTCCTTATCCAATGCAATCACTTCAAATCACTGTTTTTCAAATCCTCTGGGGCATCTGCAGCGAGCAGAGGGCCCAGGTCAAACAGAAACCTCCTGGCTTGTTTGGGAATGGCTGTGGCAGTGTTACCACTGCATTAATGAACCATGTAAATCTCAGCCGGTTGTTAAATAACAGCGGGGGGAGAAGGAGGAGAAGGCAGGAGGGACTTTCCACCCTTTCTCCAGAGAGCTTTGCAGCTACGAGGAAATGTGTGTCAGTGCTGGGACTCGCCAGCTTGGAGGACATAAGTTTCCCATCCAAATATTGCTTCTTCAGTGGCTCTCGCTGCTCCCGAGAGATTCCTGTGGAAATTTGTAAAGCCTGGCCTCAGCCTGCCTTTGGAGGCACTCACAGAAGGAAAATGGGGATATTTTTAGTTATTTAAAAAAAATCAAAGAGGCAAGAAGAAGGTAGAGAGAGACAGGTTTGCTGTGAATGTTCCCTGCAGTGCTGGGATGATGGGGACAGGCTCTGCCGTCTGTCACCGGCTCCCAGACGCACGGGGACGTGTCTTGGTGTGTCACTCACCCTTCAGACTGCACAGGATGAAATCTCAGCCCTGGGAGGGGTTTCTCAGCTCCTCAGAATGTGCTGTTATTGCTTTAATGGTAAAGGGAAGGAGGCTGGGTAACTGGACATATGGCTTGGCTGGAATTGTGGGTTTTTCCTGCTGTCTCCCTTTCCTCTCCATCTGTCCCGAGAGGCAACGGCCTCTCCATTTCACAGCCCTGCGCTGAAGAATTCCTGGCTTTGCCATTCCAGCCCTGGATAAGCTCCTTTCCCTCCCGGGCATTGGGGCTGGCTGGTTCTGGGCCACTCCACAGTAATTTAACAGCTGGGGAAGTGTCAGATATCCCAACCAGAGCAGGACACAACATCTGCCCGGGAATCTCCTGTCCTGCCCTAGGACAAGCCCCCACTGCTAATCCATAGGCACTGATGGTGAACAGTTCCTGGATCAGGAGTGATTTGGGGGGTTTTCATATATTTCTATTTCCAATCCATTTCATCCAGGACCCTGGATTCCCACTGCTTGTCCTCTGTAGCAGCTTGGCACTGACCTGTCCAGCCCAAATCTGTATTTGCTGCAGATGGGTTGAAATCCTAACCCAGCTTCAGTCCTCTCCTCTCCTCTCCTCTCCTCTCCTCTCCTCTCCATGCCCCGTTCCTGAAAATACAAACCAGGAGGTGTAAGGCAGAATTGTCACCCCAGTTATCATTTTCCTGAGTCATCTTTACTGAATTCATGCAATCTTAGAATGGTTTGGGCTGGAAAGGACCTTAAAGACACCTCATTCCACCCCCTGCCGTGGGCAGGGACACCTTCCACTGTCCCAGGTTGCTCCAAGCCCCGTCCAACCTGGCCTTGGACACTTCCAGGGATGGGGCAGCCACAGATTCCTGGGCAGCCAGGGCCTCCCCACCCTCCCAGGGAAGGGGAACATCCTCATGATGTCCATCCCTGCACTTTCCCTTGGGATATCACGGGCAGAGGTGTTTTGGGAGCTCTGTGTTTTGACAAAGCAAGTGAGATAAAAAATAAACAGTTTATAACGACCCTCATCTATTACAGATAAACAAATGGGTTATTTCTAGAGCTGGCTTGGACTAGTTCAGGTTTTAAATGCTGTCACCTAAAAGAAAAGCACTGAATTTTTGCAGTTATGGGATGGCCATCAGCTCTGTCCCTCCCAACACTCACGGAGAGGGGCCCTCCCTTAGACCCTCAGGGATGAGCACACCACACAGGGAGAGAGTTGGGTTTGTACTGAAGAACACTTGGAAAAACTCTGGAGAAACAGTTCGAAAAGCTGGGGGCTGGGCTGATTGTGACAAAAGGGACTTGGAATTGAGGTGAATCATCCCCAGGCTCCACATGTGAGCCGGATGGAAACGTCACACCCACCACGGAGCCGCACATCACCTGAGCTCTGAGGGACACGCATCCAAAACAAGGAAAAAAACCCATTAATCTCACTGAGCAACACTGGGGCAGTGTTTTCCCTCCTCTCCTCACTGCCAGCGTTGGATTGTTTAGATCATTTACGCAGGAGCTGTGTTTGCTTCCGCTGCCTTGCGCTGGGTCAGGGCTGGAATCACTCATCCGGGGGGGGAAGCGTGACAATATTTCATGCCCGACTGATCTGCCTTGTGAAAGAAATGAGGCTTACATGGTGTTTGGGCTCAGCTGCTCCTTATCTCCTGATGAGACACATTTGCAGGGCTCATCATTGTCACGAACCCAAATGTGCAGAGCCCTGTGCACCAGGCAGCTGCTGGGAGGCATCCGAGTGGATTCCGTTTTTCTGGCTCCAGGAACAGAGCTGGTCCTGGAGGAGCCAAGGTGGGAGCTGGTAAAGGAGGGTGGCTGGGGGATTTAGTGCCTTGATTCCAATTTTGGCTCAGCTGGCTGTGATTCCCAGTGCATTCCCTGCTCCAGCATCTCTGTGGGTGCAGCTCCTGCTTTTCCCTTCTTTTTGGGATGACCGAAGAATGACAGAGCAGTGAGAGACCCGAAATTACTGCTCCATGATGGAGATGTTGGCCTGGCCATCAAGTTTGGGGTGGTTACAGCTGCACCAGACCAGCACCTTCTCATCCTTAAACATCCTCTTCCAATCAGCTCCACACCACAAGCCTCTCACTTTATGTCCATGCACACACCGAGGTGGGGATGCAGGTAGGGCGTGGCCAAGGTGGGGCTGTCCATAGAAAACAGAGGTTGGAAAAGCTCTGTTTAATTCAGAGAGCTCCGGTGAAAACAAAAATCCTGCCTGAATGTCCTTGCCTCGCTCCTAACCCAGCCAAGTGCTCCTGCATCCCCGGAGCAGTGCTAATCCTTTACATCACCATCCATTTCCCGTGGCTGATCCTGAACAAGATGGATTGGTGACTTAGGAAGGAGGGCAAAAAATCCCTCAGGAACTGCAAAAGGCAGCGCTTTTACTGCTCCAGCCCTTGCTAACTGAAGCTGTTGTACGCTTGTTCTCTGCCTGAAGCCTGATGGAATGTGCTGGCACCTGGAATGTGATTTGACTTCCCTAATTTTCTCCATCACCAAAAAACCTCCCAGCAAACCCCATTTGTTCCACTGAGTTCCCTCTGACCTCGCTGTGGGAAACCAATCCCTGCCCATCCCCGCCAGGCTCCCGAGTTCTCCTCCTTATTTTGAGGCTGACATTTGCAAATCTTTGGATTTACACCCAATCCCTGCTTTTGCTGAGGTGTTTTTGTTTAAACCAGGCTGGAATGAGGCAGACACACGTTTCATTTTCGAGCTGCACGTTTGGGTTCTGGTGTTCCTGTGCTGGAATCAGCTGAGGCCTGCAGAGGGACAGGGACATTCTGCAGTTTATGGCTGTTTGGGACAGCAGGCCCAGGCAATAAAATCAGGTTTTTTCAGGAGGACAAGACCCTATTTACAACTGAGATTTTCAAATAAACATGGGGTGGGATGAATCTGGGCACAGCACAGGGTGAGGTGTCAGAATGCTGGAAATAGCCAATGATCAGTTTGACTGATTGCTGCTCCTCTGGGGCCTGAGAAATGGAATAACAGCATAAATTTCTGTTTCCTCTGCTGACATCAGTGGCTTTGAAGCTCCATTACCCCTCCTTTGCCTGGGAATTGGGTTTAGGGATTTTTTGGCATGGGTTGATGCCCAGTGCAGCATTCTGGGGTGGCAGAGGGGTGTCCCCTGAGGGGTCACAGCTCTCTGCACTCATGGCCAACCCCCAACCTGCCAGCACAAAGAGCAGAGCTGGAGAAAGCCCCAAATTCTCATTCCTTGAGTGATTCCAACCCTTACAATGGAGCCAAAGAAGGAAGCACAGAGCCCAGCTGAAGGGTGGTGCAGGGGTTAATAAAAGCAGCAGCTCTAAAATGTTTGAAATGTTTGATAAGGAGCTGTTCCTTGCTCCTAGGCTTGCAGTTCCCCTTATTTTCCTCTCTCTCTGAAAGATCTCGGAGCGGTGAGGATTTTAAATACATCCATATAATGCAGCTTCAGACAGCAAACAGGATTAAAAGCCGGCTCCAGAAAAGGAGAGGAAGTCAGATTACTTGTCAAAATTAAATTTGCCTTTGGATGCCATTACTTTCTACATTAAAAAGCTCCGGGGATTAGGAGATAAAAGAACTAAATCCAATCTGGAGACAGGCTCAGAGGAAAATGTCAGCCAGCCAGTAATCCAGGCTCTTTGCTCTAATAGGATCTTCCTGGAGTCAAAGAAAGTGAGAATAATTATTTAATTCCATTTTTGGAGCCTGGCTTCTTTATCCACCTGGCTCAGCATCGCTGAATCAACTGGTGGCACAGAATTCCCAGCTCCAGCCACCTCCAGGAGCAGCTCCCTCCACCCTCTGTGCCAAGTGGGATTTGTGTCACTCGGGGATGGGTTGAACGTGGCTGCACCGTGCCCAGCGAGGCTCCAGGTGGGTCATTTGGGTGTAATTCCCCACCACAGCCCATGGCCAACAGGAAAAGTCCTCTCTTGGGCATTTCTTCCTTGTTTAAGGGCGCTAAGTAAATAAAAAAGCAAATTATGCTGGGAACGAAGGCGCCGTTCACAGATTTTTGTCACCATAAACCCCCAACACCTTCCCTCTCCCAAACACCCCGAGGAAGAGCCTTTCCCGGCAGATCCCCCTTCATCTCTTGAAGATGCCAAAATTACAGCCTGCCCCAAATATCCCGGCACCTCCACGCCTGTAACCATGGTTGCAGAGCGCTGGCAGCCGTGCCAGCCACGCCTGGCCTGACTCAGAGGATGAGTTCATCCTCCAGCGTGGCGCAGGAGCCACGAGACACTCTGTGCCATCTGATGGAGCCGTGCCAACCCGCCGCCTCAACCTGGGAAAGCTCTTGGGCTGCCAGGCTGGATGGGAATTAATGATCGATAAACACTCAAAAGCATCAGGGCTGAGGGAACATCCACGAGCAGGGCTCTGGCTGCCAGAGCCAGGAGAGCAGGACTGGGATGTGCAGCCTTTAATGAGGTGATCCTGGCAGCTCGGAGTAAAGGCAGATGTGAAAATGGTATTTTTAATAGGAGGAGGAGTGCAGGTGTCTCTGGAGAGCTCGAGCTCGTGCACTGGGGTTCAGCTGAACACTCCAGTCAAGCTGCAGGTCAAGAGTTATTTATCCACAGGCACTGTTCTACTCGAAAAAAGAGTCACAAAATTGTCTTGGGAAGAAGCCGTAGGACTCTACCACCAAGTAGGGAAAAAAAAGCATCTGGGAAACCCCAGTGAGTTTGGGGCTGGAAATGCACCTACTCCTGCCAGCTTGGAGGTGCTGCAGAAGGCAAATAAATCAAACAGGATGAAGAAAAGTCCTTTTTGACCCTCCTGTTGCTTGCTAAGGGCTGTTTTCTGCTGGTCCAGTGCAGGAAGAAAAGCCAACAACCCTCAGCCCCTTCAAATCCAGATCCAGGGCACCCCCAGCTCCTCCCTTCCAAAATTAAAACCCGTCCTGTCCTTCAGATTGTAGATAATGGACAGGTGAGTGACAAGGACGGCGAGGCCATTGCCACCAGCCTTGGCTGGTGCCACCCAGGAGCAGGACGTGGACAGAGGAATCACTCCCTGCTTTTCCTTCTGCTTATGCAGCACCTCAGATGTCTGAGCCTGGGGGAAGGTGTGAATTTATCCAAGGAAAAGGGCAGCGAGGGGAAAAACTGCAGCAAACGCGGCCAAGTGGAGGCACTGGAGGGGTTTCTGGAGCTGGCAGAGTGGCTTTGGTGCCAGGGGGTGACACGGGCTGCCCGTGCCAGCCCTGCCTTGGCACAGGGGACACGGCCCTTCAGGCCTGATGCATTGCCTTTTTTAATTAAACAGGCTGCAGGGAAATATAACATTTTCCTTCAGTAATTCATCCCCATAGCTCCCCTATTTTGTCATTTTAATTAAAACCAGCCCCAGCCAGAGTTTGGATGTTTGCAGCCATGAGTATTAAATCAAGCCCAGGCCTTGGGGACTGGCCCGTCTTTTGCATTTTCTTGGGTTTTTGCAGCAAAAAACCCAACAGGTTCTGAGGCTGAACGTGTGAAAAGGGCAACTCAGAGACATCAGGCTTTGCCAGGAGTTTTCCCAGTTTGCTGAGCTCCTGCTGGCTTTGCTCATCAGCTGGGTGAGGCAGCCAGGCCCGGGGCTTGGATGGGGAATGTGGGAAGCAGCAGCTCCTGGGAATTTGCTGCCGATGGAGGCAGGACCGGCACTGCCCCCACCAGCTCCTCACGGGTTTCTTTAGGATGGAGAACAGGCAGTGGGGTTGTGACACCCCAAAACTCAGCCTTTGGGACTCCTGAATTTGTCAGCCAGAGGTCTGGACTCCATTTGGCTTTGGAGAACTGCCAGTTCTATATTATTATTATTATTATTATTATTATTATTATTATTATTATTATTATTATNTATATTATTATTATTATTATTATTATTATTATTATTATTATTATTATTATTATTATTATTATTATTATTATTATATTCTCTGAGTAAATCCAGTGTTACCCCTCATCTTGCACACACAGAGCAAAAAAACCATCCCAACCTTAAAATATAGGAGGCAAAGGGATTTAATTCCATGCCCTGGGCACATGGAATCAGTCCCATCTCTGGCCAGCCATTCCTCCCTCCCACCTGGAATTTTCCTCAATACCTCTCCTGCACTTTTGTTTTTTCAAGGTTAAATAACCTGCCCAAGCTGCTTTGATTCCTGGCAGGGTTTTTATCGTGATTTATGAGGTATTCGGTGTTTTTCTTAAACCAACAGCTTCGAGGCTGGGCTGTTACCTGGGAATCACACGTTTCACTTAAAAAAAAAAGCTTTTCATGTTGGCCTTTAGAGTGGAAAAACATGATCAGTGCCTCAGCTAACGGCTGAGAAACAAAGGAAAGGAGGAAAAAGAAAGGAATCCAAGAAGAATTTGCTAAATTTGATTTTTTCCCCCACATTTACAAGTTTTCCCTGTGCCTGATTCCGAGTATTCCTGAGGAGAAGCACAGCAGTGCTCAGGGATGGGGGAAGGAAAAGGGAAGCAGCACGGCCAATTCCAACTACCTGAGCAGCAGCAGATGGAAAAACCAGGAGGAAGTCTTGAAGGATGAGGCAAGACTGGGATTTGCACGAGGAAAAACCGTTCTTTCCAAAAGCACAAAAACCCCACAGACCCAGAGGTGCTGTCAACGAGTCCCTGGGATCGTGGCAACCTCACACCCAGCCTCCCACACGCCACCACTGTGGGGGAAACGGGAGCCTGCAGAGGCACGGAAGCATCAAGTCAGGGCCCTTCCCTGCTCTCCTGCTTCCCTGGATCGCAGGATTGCCAGGAAAGCAGGAATGCTGCAGCTGAGGGAGGGGTGGAGGGATGCAGCCCCCAGGAATGCTGGGGATTGCATGGAAACACTGCAAATTCCCTGCTCTGACCTCCCCTTCAGCACGGCTTTATGGGAGAGCTCCAGCGAGGCTGGAGAATAAATTAAATCGTCCAAGTCCCCTGAAGAAAAGGAATCAATCTCATTTGCATGTCTCCCCCACGAGTCTCAAAGTGCTGATGCTGGGAGAGATTCCTCAGGTTTTCTTTTTTTTCTCACTGTGTGCTCTCACAGACTGTTGTGGTTTAACCCCTGGCAGCTGGTGCTGGGTTTGAGGGGGGAAAAAAGAAAAGATTTGTGGATGCTCTTCTCCTTGGAGGAGATAAACAGGACTGGGAGCTCTGGGCAGGCACCCTTTGGATTGAGGCACTTTGGGATGGGGAGCTCACTTCTGAGATTTCCTCCTAATCACTCACAGTGTTTTATCTACTTCCAAACTGAGCCCGGCTCGTGGTCAGGAAATCTTTGGTCAGAAATTGATGAGGTCTAAATGAATCAGAGCCAGCTGGGAAAGAGCTCTGGAGCCCAGCGTGGTTTTTCCCATTAAAATATCAGGTGGAAGGGTCTGACCTGGAACTGTAGAACTGGGCAAGAAGCATTCAAAGGGTTTAAAGTGCCAGAGGTCAGGGTTAGATGGGATACTGGGAAGGAATCCTTCCCTGGGAGGGTGGGGAGGCCCTGGCACAGGGTGCCCAGAGCAGCTGTGGCTGCCCCTGGATCCCTGGCAGTGCCCAAGGCCAGGCTGGAGCGACCTGGGATGGTGGAAGGTGTCCCGTGGCATGAGGTGGGATGAGATGAGTTTGAAATCCTTTCCAACCCCAACCATTCTGTGATTCCATGAAAGGGATGTTTGAGCTGAACGAGGGACATGTTTCATCAGCAAAAAGTGAGAATTAGAGGTGAAAGCTCAAGGCTCTGGGCACACCACCCTCCCAGCGTAACCCCCAGCAGCACAGGGGGATGTTTGCCCACCACTTCGCTCGGAGGGAATATTTACAAGCCACAAATCCAAAATGATGATGCAGGATCAGCTTTCCTGGCCTGGCTCTGGCACGGAGGAGGAGGAGGAATCCTGCAAACCCCGAGCCACCCATCCTCACCCGCGCCGGGGAAGAATCTGCTCCTAATGGAGCTTGAACTGAAGCCAGGGAAGTTGTACAAATGTAAAGGAGAGGGGAAAAAAAAAACCCCAAAACACAACAAGAAAACCCCAGGCCTTGTGCTTTAAGTGTGCATTAAACCTTGCCTGCTGAATGGATATTAAATATTACAGATAATTTCGCACCCGTGGGTGATGAGAGGCAACAACGCTGAGAGCAGCACCTGCTGGATGTCCTGTTTAGGCCCAGGATGCTGGGAATCCAAGGAAAATAGGTTGGAAAACAGAGCTGTGCACGTGTTAAACAGGATAGACGTAGCAAACCCCTCAGTGGGCTGGCACAGCCTGTTGGACCCCTGTAAGGAGGAGGACGAGGAGGATCCTTTACTGATTTATGAATGGGGACTTTATCCACTGCTCTCCATCAGCCTGGATCTGGCAGCTCTGGGAGGGATTTGGAAGCAGGAAATCATTTACATTTACTGCCTCCAAAACTGACCTAAATAAACCCCGAGGACTCAGCTGCTCCGTGCTCACTGCTTCCCTCAGCTCGTTGCTCCTGCCATGATTTTATCTGCAGTTACAGTGGGAGCACCTGTCCCAGGTCAGAGCAGCTTTCTGATGGAGATATCCCATTTTATCCTTTTCCTTTTCCCCCTCTGAACACCAGGGGAAAGGGAGGTGCAACATTGCCAGAGATATGAGGAGAGGAAGGGCTGTTCTGCCATTCCTGTGCACTCACACAGCTGGAACCTGCTGGATCCCTCTGCAACCCTTTTCCCATCACTCCAGGCAGCACTGGCTGTGGGTTTCAAGGAGTTAACCAGGATTTCAGGCTGATTTTTCCCTGAAGTTCACCCTCTGAGAGCCGAGCCAACGGGTGACAAGCAGCAAATGCCTCCTGCCACTCTGAACTGGTGGTGCCGTGCGCCAGTGCAGCTCAGCAGGGAGGACTGAATTGTTAGACTGGCTCAGGTTGTTCCTGGAGCTTTGTCAGACACCACTGAAATCATGAACAGCTTTGCCAGCGACTTTGCCAGGAGCTTGATTTGATTCCCAGCGGGTTCGATACGAGCTGGGAACTGATCTCACACTTGAGGGGTCCCTGTGGTCTCAGGAGGAGTTTCCTACACTGGAACCTGGAAGCAGAGCAGGATATGGGACGTGGAGCACCAGGGCCTGCCTTGCCCCTGTTTTGGGGAGGATTGTGCCCCCCAACACGAGCCCCACGTCTGCTCTGGCCCATTTCCTCACCAGGTGAGGAGCAGTGCAATGGAAAACCCGCTGTGACAAACAGATTTTCCCCAAGAACCCCATAAAGGACTCGGAAAGGACGTTTATGGTTTCATAAAGCACTTTGCTAACGACTTGCTTTACCACTGCTAAATCAACTGGAATCATTTCGCTTTGGAACTCGGAACTTTCCGCATTCGGCCTGCGGGGAAAGGGGAAAAAAAATTAAAAAAAAGGAGTGCTGACATTTGCAAAATACATCTCAACCCATATTAGATGGTGTTAATTAAAATGACTTGCTGGGTAATGAGCTAAAAAAAAAAAGGGAATCAATGAGAATCTGAGCTCAATTAAACCCAGCGAGCTCTGCAGGCAGAGACCGACAGCGATGGGGTCCCCTCTCGAGGCTGAACAGCCCCAAATCCCTCAGCCTTTCCTTGTCAGAGATGCTCCAGGCCCTAAATCATCTTCACCCTCCACACAACAGCTCCTTCCTCCCTGGGCCACCCTGAGATGCAGCTCACACCTTCTGAAGGGTTAAACCACAGGAGAAGGAGCAGCCAGGTTGCCTCAACAAGGCACTGAGGGAAGGCAAATGCTCCTGCTGCCCTTTTGCCCAGCATTTTCCCTCCATCCATCACTGCTGGGAGCAAATCCCAGTGACAGGGAATGCACAGAGCCCCTCCCCTGCCCTGGCTCACCTCACACCCCTCCCAGCACACCTCAGGACCTGGCTCTGATCGATGCCAGCAGAGAGGTCAAAGGATGCTCCAAGGACACCAAAAAGAGGAGCACAAAACAAGCAACGAGCATGAAATTCAGCTTCATCCCCCAAAACGAGCCTTTCAGGTGGGTAAATTGTAGAGCACGTTAACAACGGGGGGAACATTTTATGGCACAGATGCTGCGCCTGAAAACTGAATTACATAAACTGAGATGTAACCACCTCTCCAAAGCAAGGAATTTCAGTGCTTTATTGTGAGACAGAGCTTGGCTGGGGATCTTGAAGCATTTTGCTCCAAAATTCGTGTAAACATCTGTCTTGGTTTAAGTGCTTCCCTAACACCAGGCTTTACTGAGCAGGAGCTTATTTCATCAAATGCACTACAAGGTTTCTGCCTGCTAAAGCTCTTATTAAGTGTCAGAACAAAATGGGCAAAAAACTCGCTGGTAAAAGGAGCCTGGCTGACAGCAGTGGAGAAAAGTTGCCTTTATTCATCTCCTGAACAGGTACATTCAGCCGAGCAGCCAGAAAAGCTCCGTGCTTCCCCCAGCCCAGCCCTGGAGGACTATATGCAGAGATAGAGGGGAAATTGAGTCTCACAGCCTGGCCACCAAATCCATGCAGCTCACCATAAATGACAAAAATGGCCTTTTTTTCATGGGTTCTCTCGTGACCTTCAGCCGAGCTGCCGACCTGGGGAAGGGGAGCTGCAGCTCCAGCTCAGCTGGGCTGAGCAGAGGCTCCCAGAAGTCATAAATTTGACTTAATTCCATCTCAATTTGAGCTGGGCTTTGCAGCAGCGCTGCAGAACCAGAAGTTTGTATTTCCATCCTTGTTTACTAAACCCTTACACTGCCTCTAAACATTCCCCTTTTCACCATTTTAACTGTGTTTCTAAAACCGAACCAGAAAATGCAGTTTTTTTTCCTCTCCAGCCCTCACCACCCCGTGTGTGTTCAGACCCACCACGGAGCCAACGCACCTTTCAAATCTTGAAACGAATAAGTTATTACTGCCCAAGGATCCAGCAGCCTCCCCCATCCCCTCCCCTTGTTCTGTCCTCCCCAGCTGCGTTCCCGGTGCACAACGGGAGGCTGGGCAGAGCCAAAAGCAGCAGGAGGTTAAACAGGGAGAGGGAAGAGCATCTTCTGTTCCCGGTGCCCACGGGAGAGAGCTCTCCTCCCATCTCCCCTCATTCCCATCATCCTGCCATCAACAATGAGGCATAGCTGTGGTGACGATGGGAAAGTCCTGGAACGGGGCTTGGTAAGAAATTCTGCTGGTCACACAAAGCAGAGAATTCCTGCCTGTCACCAGCAGCAAAGCTGGCACAGGGCACCCAGGATTTTGGCTCTGAGCCCTCAGGCTGGGCACCAGGAACACCTGGCATCAGGGCATGGAGCTTTTCCTGCCTGGTGGGGGCTCAAATAATTGATAAGAGCTGTCAGGGAAGGTTGGGATGAAGGCCACAGTACCCACAAGCCCGAAGCAGAAGCTTCTATTTATTCCTGCAAAGCCCCTGCGAATCAGGAGGACGGTCACATACGCACTTCAGATTTAATCCCTTAAATAATGGATTGTTAGAAGGGATGAGAGCTGCAGGAGGGCTCAGGAAGGCAGCTCTGAGACACCACGGCTGCGCTGCAGCTCCAGGGAGGCCAGGGCAGATCGTGGATCCGGATCTAAGCCTGTGGAAGAGCAGGACCGTGCCCAAGAACACGTGTAGGGAGTTGTTATGAAAACCCCAACGCCTCCCTGCTGACAGTGATGGATATCCCTGAATTTTCCCCAGCCGCCACCAGGCCTTACTCTGGGGAAGGCAGAGCAGGAGAGACAAAGAGGAGAGAGGATCGGGAGCGACGGGGATGAGGTTTCATAAAGCAGAAGGGATCGAGGCGTGTGGGGATGAAGGGTTTGACAAAGCTGAGCCTCTCCCCGGGGCTGGAGCTGCTCCGGCAGGGATGTGACACCCTCAGAACAGCTCAGAGCATCCCGACAGCAGCGACTGCTCTCCTCACACCTCGGCAGGGCTGGAACCACCTCCCCCTCGCTTTCACAGCCAGCAGAAACGTTCGCATCCTCTCGAAGGAAGACGCCACACAAACAAAGGGGAGGGGAAGCGATTCGTCACCATCTAAAGATGATTCTCTTGGATTCTATGGGAGTTCAAGGGGTAAAATAGGGGAGTGGGCACGCCTGGCTGCACCTGAGCTGCTTCCTTCCCTGCTTCCACCCTTCCTGTGGGTGCCTTTTTAATTATCTGCGTGGAGGGAGTGTTTTGGTAACGAGAAGAGAGATGGGAGCATAAATATAAATCCCTTTTCAGAAGGAATCCGTACAGAACCCAAAGCTTGGTGCACACCAGCACTGTCACAGCCAGGCTTGAAAGACTCCAGATCCACTCTACAGTTGTGTCTTCCTCACTGGTTTTCATTTTTTGGTCCAAAAAATTAACAAAATCCAGTTCTCTATGCCCCAAAAGAACTGGGCACTGATGTCAGGAGCAGCAGGGAGACTTTGGCACAATGGCGTAAAGAACATCCTTTATTTCTAATAAATTTGGCAGGACTCCCTTTAGTAAAAAGCAAATAAAAAAGCGCCTATTCCATTAAAAAGAAAGGGTTAAGGAAATCTTCAACAGAGACAGAGATGCCAGAAGGATCTGTTGCCTTCGGAAAACACTTATCAGCATCTTTGTCAGAAACCTGACTTCCCTCTTTCTTCATAAATTACCAAAGAAGAAGGGATGGAGGAATAAATGATGAATGAAAGACCTTAATTAAATACTTAAAAACAACAACAAAAAAGAGGGACTTGGGGCACTGTATTTCAGTTCAGTCTCTGACAGGGCCTCATAAGCCCAAGGACAATATTTTACTCCCATTTTGTGTTGCAAATGAAGTGCTGCACTGGCAACCTTCAGCTCCTGCTCGAGAGGGAAGGTGGGAGAGTGAAAAGCTTTGGAAAAAACCACCTCTGAGGGGCCTTTTTTGGAGAAAAATTCCATAATAAGCAGTTTTCTTTAGCTCCCAAAGCTGTGGGAGCTGTGAGTGTCCTCCCCAGCCCCGCTCAGTTGGGTGGGATTTTCCTGGGAGCTGAAAATCAGGGAAGTTCAGTCACCCCAGGAGAAAGGGCTCCCGTGGGCCAAAAGCAGAGGTTGTGAGGGGAAACATCATGGAAAGGGGCTTTTTTATCCTCATCTTTGCACCTCAGAAGATGAACCCTCCGTTTTGGGTGGATTTAAGCAGGAATTGGGTTCGTGAGGCCCTGAGCACCACGGAGCAGCCAGGGCCTGGTGTCCATCATCAGGCTGGGCAGGAAGAAACGTGGTGTTGGTGACCCTCTCCTGCTTGCAGGCAACATTTAGGGGCAGAAACCTCATTAAAGTGATCAAAAATATCTTTCCAAACACTTTCAGAGCCTTAATATATTCTACCCAAAACACCAGGCCTGTAGCACCCGTGTGGGCCTGACTGGAGTAGCTGCTCCCTGCAGCTCTGATGGGAAAGGCAAAAAAAAAAGGGATCAGCCACTGATTTTGGATTATTCCTATTAAAACTTCCGTCCAGGGAGGCTGCAAAGGTGCCTCCCAGAGCAGCATTTCATCGTCTTGGGTCCACAACACTGCAAGAGTCCTAAAAAAACATTCTGTGAGAGCTTTTCCTTCTTCCCTTTCCCTCCCAGCTCTAATAAACAAGGCTAATAGGCAGCTCCAGCCCGAGATTTACTGCATTTAGGGCTGGCAGCAGAGCTGGAGCCCTTCAGAGCTGATTTGTATCCAGCCCCAGCCGTGGGCTCGGGGAGCGGAGCTGGAATTCCCCGTTCCACACAGCAAGGCTTGAAAGGCTCCAGGCCCAGTGTCAGCACAGGGGGTCGGAATTAATCCATAAGTTTTTTTTTTTAAATAAGATTCCCAAGCACTCCATTCGGGTTAGGGGAGGATTTATGGCCTTAGAGAGGAGAGGTTCTCAATACATTTTATCAGGAGTCCCAACAGGAGGGGAGTAACTCTTTGGGAGACGAATGGCAGTGGCCAGGGGCAGTGACAGGGGAGCTGCTCCTGCAGCAGGACGTGCTCCTGTTCCCAGTTCCCCGTCACAACCTGAACAATTCCCCTCTTTCCCTGACCAGTCTGGAAGCTGGAGAAAGGGTGGAGAGGCTGGATTCACAACCCAGTTTGGTGTGTTCTCCTTTGCCCTCAATATTTTGGACCTCTAGGCAATTCAGAAACATTTCTAAGCCTTTTCCTTCAGCTGCACCAGCAGGAAGCAGAGCCTTTATGCCATAAAACCCCAGAAGCTCCCTGATTTTGGGGCGTTTCACAGAGCAATCAATGTCAGAAAGCTTCTGCAGGATAATTCAGGTTTATTGATACAGAGCCCAAGGTCCCACTGAAGGGAGGGCAGGGACCACTTGCATCCCAGCAGGAATTCATCCGGGATGATTCCTTGGACACTGGGCAAGCTCTTCCCCGGAGCTGCGGGCAGGGCAGAGCTCCTGGAGGGCTCCGGCAGCCGGACTGACAGCTCCCAGCTCCATCATCAATATTAATCAGCTCATTAACAGAGCCTCGAGAAGCCAGGCCCGGGGAGGGGGGGAGGGAAAAATGGATGGAATCAGCAAACCAATCCATCCTGGAGGTTTTCAGGCTTTTGACTATGGATTTCTTTCTTCCACCCTGACTCAGCCGGAGCAGGGAGGGGGGGTGAGACCTGTGCAGTTCAACAAATCAATTGATGAATTTTCTCCCTGACATTCAGGGTCTGAGTCCTGAGCTAATCGTAAAAAGGCACTGCCAGAGGATTTTAATAAATCCCTTTAATTAAGTGATATGTTTTAGAATTAAATT
This sequence comes from Cnemophilus loriae, assembly GCA_013397755.1. Taxonomy (NCBI): domain Eukaryota; kingdom Metazoa; phylum Chordata; class Aves; order Passeriformes; family Corvidae; genus Cnemophilus; species Cnemophilus loriae. The sequence continues at coordinate 156,486 of VZTF01003499.1, read as the reverse complement.
ATGATGAAAACCATAAATCCTTTCCCAACAAATGGAGTTCAGTGTGCACAGAAGGAAAAGGGCATTCCTCTTGTATCTTGCTGTTTTTTCCACCCTTAATACAACAGGACTCAAACAATTCATTTTCAAACAATACAGGAAGCTGGGCCATTTATCACCCTGCAATCCAGGCTTTTAAATTAGTGGGATTTAGCCTTGCACTAACTAATCCTGTTCCAGCAGAATGGTTGAAAATTTTTTCCCCTTCCCACCTGGAGCTTTGCTCTGAGGAAATTCCCCACAACTGAGGCTGGGGAAGGGCTGAAAACACCTTGGAATGGAAGTGGTCCAGCCTGGGATCTCTCCATGGGATGCCTCAGCAGTGTCCCCTCTCCACGTTCAGGAAGAATAAGAAAAATCCTCACTTTATTCACCCTGGCCAGACTCAAAGGTGGGGAAGAAAGGAGGGGAGAGGAGCTCCTTGCTCCAAACTGGGGGTTTGAGGAGGTGGGAAATGGGAATTCCAGGGGGAAGGATGTGTGGCTGTGCTGCTTTCACCACCTCCCCGCGCCTCCCTGCTGAGGCTGTTCCTCAATTCCTGCTTTTTCCTGGAGATTGAACACAAAGGGAAACCTTGAGCCAGGGCAGCCGAGAGCAGGAATTGCATGAAAACAATTTTGGGAAAAAAACCCCCAAACCACGCACACAGCCCTTGCACGAAGCTTTCCCTGCTCCAGGGGCTGCTTTATCCTTCACTTTATCCATCACATTCGGGGCTGGGAAGCGAGAGCTGCCTCAATGCAGCACAGAAAGTCAATAACGACGGGAGGGAAACTTAACAGCAGGAGCGATCGCTCCCCCAGACGCCGCCTTGTCACAGCAGAGGCAAACAGAGGCTCTTTGTTCACATATTTACTTTTCCCCACCATCATTAGAGTCGCTGCATAAATAGAAGGGTTCATTTTCCTCTCCCCGCTCCGCTGGGATAGCACAACAAGCAGCTCAGGGTCCCAGGCTGCTGTCATGCCCTCATCCAACAAGCCTGATGGTAATTTCAGGAAGAAAGAAAATAAAAAAAAAACCTCAACAAATGCCCCGTTAAAATCGCTGCTGAAGGTTGCAAACAAGGTGAGAAAAAAACCGTGCAAATAAAATAATGCAGTGCTGAGAAAATAGAGGCTCATAAGAGCAACTTTCTCTGCATTAACTCCTCTGTTGCTATAGAAGGAGCAGGGCTCTGCTGCTATTTCTGGGCTCCACCACGACCTAGAGCAGCGCTCTCCACACTCCCTGCTTCCACTGGTAAAAATGTTGCTCCAACACCGAGCAATTTACCTGCAAACCAAGCAGTGGTACAGCCACTTCAATTTTTCTCATGAATCTTCTCTAGGCAGAGAGTACTTCGAAGTCTGTAAATTCACAGAAATTGTTCCTGTTCATTAAAAAAACCCCAACCCTATTATTCTGATTAACTTCTTTAAAGCCTAAATCCTGCTCAATCTTTTATTTTATTTTTTTTCCTCCATTTTCCAGATGCTACAAGCACTTAACCTCCTGGCTTACCTGCATCCGACCCCCTGAGCCTTCTCAGCTTGCAAAGGGACACAAACCCAGCAGCTGCTGGGTTTTCATGGGGCAAAAAGCAATGAGGAACCTCACCTGAAGAAAGCCTGGTTTACTGCCAGGTGTCTCTGAATTAACCCTCTCAAACTTGGGGAACAATGCAAATTTGAATTCTTTACAAATGGATTTCCTGGCGCTTTTCCTTTATTTTGGCACAGCGTCACCTCTTCTAGAGCAGGGGCATTTTGCACACGGACACTCCTCCATGTACGTTTGTCACCTCTTTATTGCCAGCAGCCCCTTGATCCCAGACTTCTGCTTTTGGCAACGTGAAGAAAACCTAGAGGAATCACAAGGTGAGACCAAGAGCAACAGGAGCTGCTGTTTTCCTGCTCCTCTGTGAAACCAAAGGTCATAAATCTCCCAGTTAAAATTCTCTTGATTGATGAAACACAACTTATTGCTGGTAAAACACCCTTGTTTTCAATAATTAATATACAAGATACCTCTAAGAAAGGCAGAGATCTGGCGGAGGGGAAGGTGCAATTATTGTTTCATTAAAGATTGATTACATGTGCGGCCAGTCATTTGAATAATGGCTCTGCTGACACCTGAAATGGAATGATAAATGAGGCTGGGGCCACTGGATGCACAGGTTGGCTCTGGAATGCCGGGGAGAAGCAGCAGCATCTCTGCAGCCCCAAAGGTCAGCTGAAATATTAAAGAGCTGAAGATCAAGTAACTGTGGATAAGGTCAACCAGAGTGTTATGGCGACAGGAGAGGAATTAATTGAGTGGTAATTGTCCTGCATTTATGCACTCATTTTTATTTCATTTTTGGTGGGAGAGGAAGCCAAAGGAACGGAAATTCAGGGGGTTTTGAAGCAGCCACGGCAGAAGGGTTTCTCTGCTCGGAGGTGCCCGTTGTGAGTGACAGGAGCCATCTGGGAAAAGGAGTTGCCACCGTAGTGGTGTCATCTGCTCCCGGGAAAAGTGCCATGAAATATCTGGGAGGGACAGGAGCCACCTCTCCCTGATCAGCTGAGCTGTGCTGTGTCACCTCCTCTCCCTGTCCCAGCAGCAGGTGTTGGAGAGGACAGGAATGAGGTGGCTTTTCTGAGGCTGAATCCTGGGAAGGCTGGGGACAGCATCTCCCGACTCCAGAGCTCGATGGATCCCCCCCAGGCAGGAATTCCCAGCCTGGAATGAGGAGGTGGGATGCTCCTTGTCCCCACCCACCCACGGTGCTGAGCGAGGCAGATCCAACCTCCCCAGCCCCGGGGCTCTGCAGGAGGAGAAGGAGCCCTGGCGTTCCTGCAGGAGGAGAAGGAGCCCTGGAGTTTCTGCAGGAGGAGAAGGAGCCCTGGAGTTCTTGCAGGAGGAGAAGGAACCCTGGAGTTTCTTCCTTGGCAGCCCCTGCCCACCCCCATCCCTGCAGCTCCCAGCAAGGACGCAGGGAAGGGGAACACCCTGGGGAGCAGAGAGGGGACAGAACTGGGACAGAAAGAGCTCCCAGTGCAGCTCAGGGCCCGGGCAGGTGAGCGATGCTCTGTTCAGGTGTGTGCCAATGGCTCGTGTGGCACCCAGGGCAGGGACAGCACATCACAGTCCCTGAGCCTCCCGCACCGCTCCAAACACCCCTGGGTGCTGATTGTGCTGGGGTAAAAGCACAAAGCTCAGGCTCCCGAGGCTGCAGCTTCCTCGGCTTGTCGTGCACAGCAGAGGTGAAATATTCCCCTCTTTCCCACAACAAAGTGAGGAGCAGCCCGACTCCAAGGTCATCCTGCAGCCAGGAGCTTGCCAGGCAGGAGTTACAGTAAGAAAGAACAAACACATGCTGGAAGTAAATGCCTTAATTATATTAATGATCGGTTTTGCCCTCGACTGCAGCGCTAAGGAGACCCTCTTCTATCAAAGTCAATTAAAGGGTTGCTACTCTCCTAAAGCCCAGCAATAAAACAAGAGCTGTACATATCCATTAAGCTGCAGTACACATCCATTAAACTCGCTTTTGCTGCTGCAGTTCATTTACTGCCAGCTCTGCGCTCGGTTCTGCTCTCGTTCCTGTGGGTTTTACCCTGGTGTAACAGCAGAGACTTGGCAGAGTGAGCCCAGCTGATTTACTCCAGCCCAGCGCAGATCCAGACGTGGTTACAAAGGGGATGAGACAGATCCTCCCCTCTCAAAGACCTGCAAATAATCGTTGTGCATCAATAAACCCCAGAGATGAACGGTGTGCTGAGCAGCCCGGGTTATTCCGAACACACACACACACACACACACACACACACACACAAACACAAATCTGTGTGCGACTCTTGGAGCGAATTTCTCCTCGAGATGGGAGGAACTTTCTCCCTCAGAAAGTTCGGGAGGAAGAGGAGCCCTGTCTGCAGCTCCCCCTGTCCCCCTGGATCCTGGGAATGGAGCTGGAGGTGATGCTGAGGGTGACAATGAGCTGGGCCAGCTGCACTAAGTTAATTTCCCTCTGGAAAACCAGCTCCATTCCCAAATCAAAGCAAATCCCGAGCTGGGAAGCTCCAGACCCTCAGCTGCACTCAGTTGTTAAACTAAATCACTTTAAAAACGTTTTTTCCCCCTTTTATCATGCTGTGCTGGAAGTTCCTTGTGCCAAGGGGAGCAAGTGTGGGACTGAGTTTCTCCTCAGTGTTTTATCAGACACCAGGAGCTTCCCTGGATCTCACTCTGCTCTCAGCCAACCCTTCAAAGATCAACCTTCACAAAGGCATTTCGAGCTTCCCTGCTGCGCTAAGACTAAAATCCAGTCTCACTTCCATCCCCACGGGGCTCCAGCAGTGCCCTGGGAACAGAAGAATCTCTGTTCTCTCCTGAAGTTCGGGTTTTTCCCCACAGACAGTGCCAGGGAAGGTGCTGCAGTGGCAGACACAGCTCAGCCACCAGCCAGGGATGTAGCACATCCAGAAAATTTAACTTTTCATGATTAGTGTTGGTATTTCAAAGAGCTCTTGGGGAATGTGCTCGAGCAGTGCAAGACAAGGTGTTGAAATCATCAGCACTTTAAAGGTGCCTTTGCTTTCTTCAGATTTCCTCAAGAAGAAGTCTCACGGCAGTTTTCTTAAAAGGAGCTGGAGATAACAGGGAAGTGGTAAAAAGGTAGGAGAGGGAATGGAGAAATCAATGTTTGCCTGTGGGCAGAGCACAGGGGGTGGCAGGGGAGCAGGGCGACTCTTTCTGCAGCACATTGGAGTGTCCCAGTGGTTATCGTGCCGAGCTGAGCAAACAGGAGGAAGACCCCAAAACCTCTGTCCCCTTGTCCCTCTGTCCCATCAAACATGAGGAAGGTTCTCACCTCAGCAGACCCCAAACCTCTGTCCCTCTGTCCCTCTGCCCACCCCCAGCTCCCTGTGCCTCACTCCAGGGATGCCCAGGAAGGAATTCCCGGCTGGAATCACCTCTCCTCGCTCCTGCAGGATGTGTTTGCTGTGCTTTTGGGGTTTGTGGCTCTCGCTTTGCCTTTGCCGCAGCTGGGAGCGCGGAGCTGGAATGTCACAGCCGCTGGGAATGAGCAGGGCTGGAATGAAGCCAAGGGAAAGGGAAAGAAAAGGAAAGGAAAGGAAAGGTCAGCACACCCTTGGCTGTTAACGTGGCCCTGCAGAACGACCCTGGCACTAATTAAAACTCCGGGCTCCACAGCCAGGAATGCAAATCCTTACATCTGTCCTGGCCTTCATTATCCACCTCGGAGAGCTTCTTCAGGAAAGGGAAAAAACAACCCATATCCAGCCTAATTGGCTTAATTTCTCTAACTGCCTTCCCCCCAGAGATCTATTTCTAAAACAATTTCCACTGTTCTTTTAATATCCTCTTCTTATCTCCTTATCATCATCTCATTCATTCCAATTTGGAAAGAGGCCCCATGAAAGAACAAACAACCCCCAAGTTTCTTTTGTTTTATGCAGCATATGATGTGAATTTCCCAACAGCAAAATTTTAGGGTCTCCTCCTAATCAATCCTTGATTTCTTTTATTCCTGACTAGGAATTAAAATGATATTTTTGAGGCAGAAGATGAATAATAACAGCAGCAGCTCTCCCATGTTTGTGGTGGAGTCTTCTCGATTTTAAAATTGAGCCAGGCTATTTTTCTAAATCAAAAGTTCAGCTTCAAAGAGGAAAAAATTCCCTCACACACAGGAGGTCTGAGCCACCTCTCCCATCTGTGTCCCACTCTCCAAACCCTCCGGAAACACTCCCAAACCCACGGACTTTACAAAGCGTTTGAGTCGTTTTCCTCCTCAGTGTGGCCTTTAATAATTAAAGAGAGAAGAAGGAAAAACAATAGAGGTGAGAGCTTTGAGATTTACGGCCCCCGATAAAGGCTCTGTACACAGTGATTTACAGAGCCACAGCTCTGCCGACTCCGGGACAGGAATGTGTGCCACTGGCTGATTTATGAACACCCAGCTGGCATTTGCAGAATCCTTCCAGCAGCAAACTCTGGGGTCAGGAACTCTGGCAGTGCCCACCCCCGGGCTCAGACCCAGAGCAGGCACTCTGCTCGTGTTTATTTACCTTTTATTCACCTTTTATTTACCTTTCATTCACCTTTTATTTACCTTTCTAAAATCACGTTACCACCAACGCTGAGCAAGGGCACACCAGGGCCACGGACATAGGGCTGGGCGTGAAGCTGCAGATTCCTGCTCGTGGATTCGGGGTGGATTTCATGCCATGAAAACCATCAAAGCCAAGCCTTTATTTTGGCTTTTTCAGCTTTCCAGGGCGAATCCTCTGTGGATGCAGATTCTGATCCCAATTCTGGGATGAGGAGCTGGTGGATGATACCAGGAAGGAGATGCTGCAGGTGCCTAAATTCCTTTTAAAACTCCAGTCTAAAGTTAAATTAAAGGATTCATTTTTTTCTCTCTTCATTTCTTTAAAGGAAAACCAACCAGTTTCAGGTGTGCCCTTAAACTGGAGCCCCTCAGTTCAGCAGCTTCTGAAAGCTTTTGGTCCCACCTGTCTGAGGAGACAGCAAACAGCCCCAGGACGTGCTGCCTGTGCCAAAAGGGACGTATTCCCTTTTTTAACTGATCCCACAATGTTTCCACAGCCTTTCTGTACAGGACCCCACAGCTGGGAGTGTCACCCTGGTGAATGATAGCAGAGGGAGAGAATAATTCAGTGTGCAAGGCATGGGGAGCTGGGAAATGCTTCCAGTGAAGGATTGAAAAGCAAAGGGGAGTGGATGGAGATGAACAGGGAGGGAGAACAGGCTACGAGAAAGGTGGAGAGGGACTTTTGGCATGGAATGATAGGACAAAGGGGGAATAGATTCAAACTGAAAAAGGGGAGATTTACATTGGACTTTAGGAAGGAATTGTTCCCTGTGAGGGTGGGGAGGCCCTGGCACAGGGTGCCCAGAGAAGCTGTGGCTGCCCCTGGATCCCTGGAAGTGTCCAAGGCCAGGTTGGACGGGGCTTGGAGCAGCCTGGGACAGTGGGAGGTGTCCCTGCATGTGGCAGGGGGTGGAAAGGGATGAGCTTTAAGGTCTCCAGCCCAAACCTTTCTGGGATTCTTTGAAGGCTGACACAGACAGAGCTGTGATGGTGTGGAGGAGACAGTGGGGATGTGAAAGGAAAGGATGGCAAAAAGCCCCAAATTTCTTTTCCCCTCTGTGCTGACAGCCAGGACCCCCATTCCATGGAAATACACCCTTCCCTGGAGCTGGAGCCACGGCACATTCCAGCCTGTGAGAAGCCTTTAAAACATTGATCTTTCCGGGACATCATTTCACCTGCAACCCATCACAGCAAACCTCAGGCTGGGTGTGAAGCTGAGCACTGCAACGCTCTCTCCTCTGGCTTCTTTTCCCTTTTCCCCCTCGTTCCCAAAACCCAGAGCACTATTGCTTAGTGCTGGAATATATTTAGCCAGCCTAAAAACCACAGAATGAATGAGTCAGCAGCAGGCGAGCTCGATAATGAGAGAACTCCTCCAAGCAAAAGAGGGTGAGAACTCCGTGCCACGGTGAAGCTCTGAAATATCAGCCCCAATCCATCCTCCCTCTCCAAAGGAACATTCCCGTTGGTTTTCCTGCAGGGGACTGAGTGCTGGAAGCTCAGGAGTGGGCACAGATGGCCCTGGCTGCGAGTCCTGGCGTGGAGGCTCCACACGGCAGCCGGTGAGGGAGGAAAAACAACTCCGTGGGGTGGAACGTGCCTGGCTGCCCTGCCCTGCCAGGGAAACTCGGGAAGAGTGGGCAGGAGCAGCCCCTTGGCCCCTCCCTGGCTGCTGCCAGCTCGGGACAGCTGAGTGTGATCCTTGTGTGATCCTCGGAAGGACAATTCTCCATGTGGTTGGAAGCTTTCTGGATCCATCCCTGGAGGTTCAACCAGGGAAAACTCTCCCAGAAAGCTCGAGAAGGGCACAAAAATTGTGGCTGTCCCATCTCTGGAAGTGTCCAAGGCCAGGTTGGAGCACCCTGGGATAGTGGAAGGTGTCTCATAACCCATGGATGAGCTTTAAGGTCCTTTCCAAGCCATTCCCTGATCCTGTAAAAAGTAATTTAGCCCCGAGCCAGCGTAGATGCACACAGGGCAGGTGATGGGTTGGAAATGAGTTTCAGCAGAAGTGTCTCCATTATTAGCATATTAATGAAGTTTTTAATAACACGTTAACCTTTCCTTGTTCCTCCACCCTGGAAAAATCACAGCACTCCTTTGGATCAGTGGAAAGGGCTGCCCTGAGAGGTGAGGTTCTCCCAGTTGATCCAGTCATTAATTTTGGAATAAGGAATATGTTCTGAAAAACACTTTGGGTGGCTGAAATTCCTCTAAATCCCCAAACTCCTGTCTGTGGGACGATCCATCCCTTTGCAGCTCCAGGCCCAGAATAATTTGCGTTTTTATTTCTTTTATTGCCAGCATTTCTTCATTATCTGGTGGATTTTATTTTCCCAAACACGACAGGGTAAAATCTCAGCAGGGATAATAGATGCTTGATAGGTGCCAAAAAGAAAATATCAGCAGATGCTACACAGGAACTAAAGGTGTTGAGGAGCTTTCACAGCTCCCGTGCTCCTTGGGAAGTGCTGCTCCTTCCCTCTCTCCAAACCCCAGTGATGAAAATGCAGTTTTCTCCCCCAGTATTTCACGCTGAAGACTCCAGTTATTAACCAAGGCTGTGCACTGGGGCAGAGAAGATCTATCCCTCAGTCCCCGAGAAAAACCGCTCCGGGTAAAATGGATTCCTGCGCTCCTTGAAGCCTTTTATTTCACACAGGTGGCTCTTCCAGCTTTTCCTGAAGAAACTCAGGCTGGGCAGACACTGAGGGTGATTCTGTTTCATTTCTCCTCTCTCCTCTCATTGCCACAGGCTCAGAAATCTCTCCTGAAACGCAACACTGCTCGTAAAGGGCAAAGCTTGAGCTCCAGCCACGCCGTGGGATTGATGGATCCGGCATCATCCCTGCCTTGCTGGGGCTTGGGAAGCTCCTGCATTTCATTTTTCCTGCTGTGATTGATGGCACGGAGCGGGGAATGGCCTGCTTGGGTTATTTTGGAGGAAGGTGATGGGTTTTGCAAAGAGAAAACTGCTCTGACCCCGGCGGCGGCAGCAGCAAACAGTGAGGCTCCACACAGGGAGAAGGACATGGAAACTTCTCCAAAGTCTCTCAGAGCTGGTGATGACGAGGAAAAAATACTGATCTTGCCTTGATTGCCTGTCAAGCAAAATGATTCCTCCCGGGTGAGCAGAGATTTGCAAGGCTGCATTTCCGTGGTATTTAAACATATGGGCAGCGGATCCATCACCGTGACAAATGAAGCACGACGGATTTAGAAAAGCAGCTACACCCCAGAGCTGGCCAGGGACGGGGAATTTTAAATTTTTTTCCCATTTTTGGAGGAGCTGGAGCCTCTGAGCATCACCTCAGAGGAGAAACCTGCCCTGCAGCAGGAGCACGTGGGATGTGGCTTGGGAGCACCGGGACAGCAGAGCTTAAATTAACAAATAAACCCAATATAAACAGGAAAAGATGTTTGTCCCTCCCAGCCTCAGCCATCCTGAGCAATCCTGATCCATTACTACACACCTGGGATGGAATTTACCTCTGCTCCTGGAATCCTGGCTCTGGAAAACAAAGGGGAGCAGCGAGAGCCCCATCACAGCAGGAAATGTGGGATTGGGGCTGCCTGGCTGCCTCTCCCTGCACCCCAACATCCCCAGAAGAGCCTGATCCCAATAAAACTCTGCGTCCTGGAAGGAAATCCATGGATCTGATCCTCACCCCTTGCAGTGGCTGCAGCTCCAGCTGGGGAGGAGCCCAGGAGTTGCTTCACGGATTGCAGTCAAAAAGCATCTTCCTCCAACCGCCCATAAATCACCTGCCCAGCCCCTGTAAATCTCACCAGTCAAAGGCAGCAATATTCAGTGATTTATTTTTACAGCCAGCTGAAAAATTTCCCTCAAAGCATCTCTTTTAGGAGCAAATGGCTTTTTAACAATATGGACACCTGGCAAAGTTTCTCGTTTGGAGAAGTTTCTCAACCAGAAAAGAGTCATTTCTGAAGATTTCTGGAATTTTGGGTGATGACAGAAAAATGGGATTTTTTTTCCCATAGTTTTTCTCCCTGGAGAAAAGGGAGAAATGTATTTTAACCTCATTCAGTTTTTCAGTGTTAATTAGGTTTAGGTTTTTTCTATGTAGGGATGTGTTACAGGGAATTCCCAGCATTAAAAATCTCTACCCCAACGAGCCAGGCTTGAAATAATAAATTAATCATGGGAAAAGAGAACAGGACTTGGAGAGGGCGACAGGACCCAGCCACGCCTTTGGTCCCTTTTTCCGCCTTAAACTCCTCATGCCCTTGACTGGATCACTCAAAATTCCATCCCCAGCTGTTCCAGGCTCCTTCCTGCTCCTGGAGCTCCTGTCTCCCTTTCCCTGCCCCTATTTCCAGCCCAAAGCTGCTGCAATAACCCATCACAGTCACTCCAGGACGAGATTCCCACTTCCCCTCACCCTTTACTTGATTTTTAAGCCTGGATTCGTGAACTCTTCTTTCCTCCAGTTCATTTACACCAGCTCAGCTGCAACAAACGGGCACTTTATTATCTGCAATTGGCCCTGCCAGAGGACTGGGGTCGTTCTCGTGCTGGCTCTGAGCTCTGGTGGGTTTTTTTTTTATCTCTGAATGATATTTCCGAGCCTTTCCCCGGGTGAGGAGAGAGAGAACATTTGTTATTGGCAGAATTTCCATTTAAATTGAGGATGGTGCTCAGTGCAACACGTGTTCAACCAAACTCTTTCCCCTCAGTGAATTATATGGGGGGAAGAAGGGGAGGAAATAATGTTGGGAAGGGGAGGGGTTGAAAGGGAGAAATCACAAAAGCTGCTGTGAAATCCAGCTGGAAATACGCCTGTAATGAGACGTCTCGATCTTAACAAGGCTGTGGGTAAAGCTTGGATTCCACACCCAGCTTTGTGCTGCTCGGCAGCTGCTTCCCCTGACAGCTCCTTTCTGAGCCTGCCAATCCGATTAACTCTGCAAAATGAGAGACAAAACAACGCCAGATCTCGGGCTTTTAAAAAATAAACAGGAATGGAGCCACGTGGAGGGCGCTGGATCGGCCCCGGCAAAGCCTTTTCAAGTGGGGAATGGCACGTTCAGACGTTTTCAGGTGGGATTCTTTAAGCCACAAAGGGCTGTTTGTACTGGAAATTAAGGGGAGGCGTCCCCAAAACAATTGGAAAATCCATCCCGATGGAGCCTGGGAGTTCTCCCCATCCCTGGGCAGCAGGAAGAAAGCTCTGGAGCAGGGAGAGGAGGATGGATTGAGTCTCCTCCATGATCTCACTCCCCCAGCTCTGGAGCCATGCCGGGGCTGATTTCGGGGTTCCTGACCGCCCTCACTCAGCCGGAGCCACCTGGGATCTGTCCCAGAGTTCCAAAGCAGTGCCCCAAAGCAGCCCCTGCCCCTGGACCCTGCGGTGTCCCCTCACTGCAGCCCCAGGAGGGGTTTGGGCTAATCCAGGCTTCAGCTCATGGAATCACAGGACCACTAAGGCTGGAAAAGCCCTGGAAAATCAGCCTTTAACCCAGCCCTGCCAAGGCCACCACTGAACCGTGTCCCCAAGTGCCACATCTGTGTCTTTTAAACCCTTCCACCGCTTCCCTGGGCAGCTTTTTCCAGCACTGATCAACGTTTTCAGTGAAGAAACCTTTCCTAATATCCAGTCTAACCCACCCCTGGCGTGACTCGAGGCCATTTCCTCTCCCTGAGCCCTCTTTATCTCAGCAAACCGAGGTCAGCAGGTGAAACTGGTGACCTGGAGCTGTTCCTGCTCCTGCTCCAGCAGCCCTGGAGATTCTCCAGCTCGTGGAGAGGGCAGCAAAGAGGTGCAAGGACCTGGTGGGATGGTTCATCTACTTTCAGATGTTTTCTATTTCGAATCAGACAAAAAACCCTAAAAATAAATGTTTTGCAGCGAGCCAGCCTTGCTGTCACGTCTTCTCCGCTCCAGGTGGCTGGGGCAGGATCCAGAGGGCTCATCCGTGCCAGCCCAAATCCCATCATCCCATCAAGGAGGAAGATCTGTGGAAAACACGTTAATCTCTGAAAAAAGCAGCTTGCACCTTCATCTGCTCCAGCAATGCCCCCAGCACGGACCCAGCTGGCCAGGCTGTCCCCAGCTGGGGACAACAGAGGGACGCTGGGCCCTTCTGCTGCTTTCTAGGATTAAAGTGCTGAGCCATCTTCTGTTCCAGGCTGGTTTGTTCCTCCCAGGAAGCCCAGGATCCACAGAAAAGGTTTTTTTTTGCAGTTTGCAGGGTCACCCCCGAGCCTAAATCCCAGGTGTGAAGGAAGGGGCTCCATATTGCGCGTCGGCGGTTGCTACGGGGGAAGAAACGATGAATTTATCACCCCTTGCAAGAGCTGGAGAAAGAAAGATAGAAAGGGAAAGAGAGAAGGAAAAAGAATAAGAAAAGGGAAAAAAAAAACCCCAACCCTCAGAATGATTCTGCCGGAGCCGCACGGGGACATTATTTATGGTCCAAAAAACCCCACAAGCATCTGAATGTAAAGCAGAATCCCATCATCGATAACGCCGTGCCCTGATCGGAGGGAAAAGACATCTGAGGAGGGGAGGGAGGGGAATGGAACATTTTCAGCCAGCTGGAGAGATTGCAAAGGGATTTTAATTCTGAGGATGCTGAAGAAAATTGCAGATGAGGTTCTATGAGAATAAATAGTGTCTGGTCGTAGATCAGCATAACTTGATTTTCTCTCCTTTAAGTGCCACGGTATCAATCTTGGGAGGGGAGGGAAGGGAAAAATCAAGGTGGCAAATGAATTATTCCTCAAACCTTCCTCCTCACCCTGGAGGAAAAACAAACCCTTGCACTCTCCCAGGCTTTGCTGGGCAAACTGGTGGAAGGTGCCTGAAATGCAGATCAGGAGAGGAAATGGGGGAGGTGGGAGAGAAGGTATTTATACACAATAAATATTTAATCCTGCTCAGTGTTTCCTCCTGAAGAAACTCATAGCAGGGATTAATTTGTGCGTTCCTGCCCGCTCCACTGGCGCCCTTCAGCAAGGTTAATCTCTGCCTGATGCAAGTTTGGAAATTAAATCCATGGTGGTGGGCAAACTTCCTGTGGAGTTGGATTTAATTTCTTGCTTCCCCCTCCCCCCCAAAGAATGATGGTTGTGTGTGGAATCCACGAACGCTGCCTCATGGAGCGGATAATTCCTGAACGGATGCTCCCCTCCTTCCTTCTCCCCCTCTCTCCCTGTCATGTGTCTTAATTAATGTTTCGAGTCTGGCAGGTTTTTGATTTCCGTTTCAACAGGGTCTCGGATCAACCTGTTTGAAAGGACAATCCTAAAATGGGACAATTTGGGGCTTTTTTAGTGGTTGCTGCTCCCTCCTGAAATTCAGCGTCGTGCTGGTGGCAGTGAGGAGCAGGTGGGGTCCAACCTCCAGCTCTGGGGGCGATGGAGGCTGAAGGGAGGCACTTTTCCAGCCCAGTTTTCCATCTGGGACCCCCCAGGAGACCTCGGGATGTGCATTTGTGCTGCAATCCTGAAGAGATCGGACTCTTCAGCACACTTGGGATGGGTGAGACCCCCTTTGGCAGACCCCCAGCAGCTCCTGGTCCCTGCTCAGCCGAACAGGTGAAGTTTTAACCTTTAAAAGGCACAGTCAGGACATCTTTTCCCTCTGGATCCCCAGGCAACCACGGCAATGCCCATCCCTGGGGCAGCATCCACCTTCAGGAGGCCTTGGTGGTGGGATATTCCCAAGCAATCAGCACCAGCACGATGCTCTCCTGACTTGGTAACTCTCTTGGCACCTTGGAATGCTCAGGGAGTCACAAAATCATGGAATGGTTTGGTTGGATGGACCTTAAAGCTCATCCAGTGCCACCCCCTGCCATGGGCAGGGACACCTTGACTATCCCAGGTTGCTCCAAGCCTCATCCAACCTGGCCTTGGACACTTCCAGGGATGGGCCAAAAAGATCCCTCAGGCTCTGCTCTGCCCGAGCCAAGAAAACAGAGAAAACAAAAAATCTGCGAGCTGAGAAGCAGCCGGAAAAAAAAAAACCAAAAACCCCAACAATCCAAGCGCGGCGCAGGAAATTTTCCGCAAAGAACAACGTCTCATTGTCAAATTAACAGATTAATAATTAGGCAGGATGAGAACACGGAGTCCCGGGGATGACACGGTGGCTGTGGCTGCTCAGCTGTGCAGCAGCAGTTCCAGGGCTGCCTCTGAGCGCGACAGCCGGCGCCTTACAAGATGGAATTTCAGCGCTTCGCGGCTCCCCTCGTCCCGCGTCTCGGAAGGAACAAGCACGTTGGCTCCTCTCTGAAGGAGGGGAACAGCTGCTTTCTGCAGGGTTTGCGTGTGTTTGATTTCTTTGGGGTGTTTGTTTTCGCTCGGGGCTGTTTGAGCAACGCCGTTCGAACGAGCGGGAGTCGGGAGGTTTTGTTCGCTGCCGAGGTAGGAGCAGGCAGGGGCCGTGGGAAGCACCGGGTTTGTGCCTCTGGAGAAAATCCCTTTGCTGCCACGGTGCCCCAGGATGGGAGAAATCTGCAAGCAGAGAAGTTACGAGGAATAAACGAAGTGGCGATAGGTGCCGTTAATAAAAGTACAGCGCATTAAACTCCTCCTGCTCTCGCATGGAAAGCAAAATGGGGTTTCAGTGCAAGAGCCCCAAATCCAGCACTTGTAGAGGAGATGCTGGTGCTGAAGCTCTCCTTGATTCCCCAGAGCTGGAATTGCTGAGGGAAGGATGAATTAAGAGGCAATTATTTCCAAGGCTGCTTTTGGGCCACTGCACAGTGGCAGGAGAGCAGCCCTGCCCGAACAGCCCCTGACAGATGTTGGGAACATCAGCCCAGCTTGGCCTCAAAGGTTGCTCTTGCCTTAAAGGAAAAACACGTGGGAAGAAAATAAAAATGAAGGAAAATTATGCAGGGATACAATAATTGATGGATAATCCTGAGAAATCCTTGCTTCCCACCTGCTCGTGGCAGAGGGACACCGGGCTCGTGGTGCCAAGTGGCACACGCAGCACTGAGCAGTCCTGTTAAAAAAAAAAAAAAAAATTAAAAAACCATGGGAATTGTGTGTCTGGAAAGCCAGAGCAGGGAATTTGCAGAGGCACAGCTCCTGGGCAAGGTGTGAAGAGAGGGGACACGTTTGACTTGCACTGTGTCAGCTTTTCTGGGCACTCTGTGGATTAATTTACAGGTGGTGCTGAGCTGCCAGAGGCACCTCCAGCTCGCTTGCTATTTCTCACAGGAAGACATGAGAGGGTTTTTTGTGGTTTTTTTCCTTTTCCCAGAGCTGCGGGTCAGATCGATTCTACTCTTTTGCTTGAGACATTAATAAAAATAAACTCGAGTCAAATCCAGCCTGGCTGGGACGAGATGCAGGACAAAAAGCAGCTGAAGGACAAGAATAGCTCCAGCTCCTTTGAATGCCGTGAGAGCCTCACTCTACCCAGCAATTTGCATATTTTCTCCATGCTAATTCGTGCACAATCCTCTCCCCTCCTCATTCCAGCCTCCCACTTGGTCCTGCTGTTTCTGTGTCTCCAGGAGAGCTCTGGTGGCACTAAGGATGCTCAATCCTTTGTATAAAAAACCCATTCACAGCTTCTCTTCTTGTTTGCCAAAACTCACCTAGACAGGGAGGGGAAGCCTAGGATCTGGTCTCTAAATTTAATCAGTGCCAGGGCTCCTTTTTTGGCCACTTTTATCTTTACCAGTCTGTTGTAAACACAGGAATTAAGGAGATGGGGGAGGAACACCTCTTGGAGAGGCAACAGCAGCCGGAACATCCCAACCAGAGCTGTGACATCTTGTGGAGAGCAAAAGGTGTGACCCTGAGTGGCACAGGGAGTGGGACATGGCAGGGCTGCGATCCTGGTTCCCTTTCCCAGCTCCCAGGAGGAACTGGGATGTGCTGGTCCCTGCTGGTGCAGCCCCAGGTCGAAGCAGGGCTGGGGGAGCTGTGTTTGGTGGGAGCCTCTTGGCTCCGTTCTCTGCCCCACTCTTACAAATCGTGTAGGATGGGCTTTCTTAGGGCCAGCCAGTGCTCCCCCGGTTGGATCACAAAATTCTTTAGGTTGAAAAAGCCCTTGAAGATGATCGAGTCCAACTGAAGCAAGCCAAGGGAGCCCAAGATGAAAAACCAAGGAGTCACCAGTCACAGAGCAGCACGAGGGGCTGGGCCTCTCCCTGCAGAGCAGGGCTGAAAACCAAACCACAGAACAATTCCCATTTCACAGGCAGACAGCAAATCCCGCAGCAGCTCCTGTTTTACCTCTGGAAGCAGTGGGAAGCACACGGACACGTCCTCGTGCCTGGGTCAGCTCAGGCAACTGCGTGGGGAAAACTCTGCAGGCTTCCCCTGCTTTCCTAACACACAGCAGGGCAAAAATCCCAGCCCAGGGCAGAAATGCCAGCCCAGGGCAGAAATGCCAGCCCAGGGCAAAAATCCCAGCCCGGGGCAGAAATCCCAGCTCAGGGCAGAAATGCCAGCCTGGGGCAGAAATCCCAGCTCGGGGCAGAAATCCCAGCTCAGGGCAGAAATGCCAGCCCAGGGCAGAAGTGCCAGCCCAGGGCAAAAATCCCAGCCCAGGGAAGAAATCCCAGCCCAGGGCAGAAATCCTAGCTCAGGGCAGAAATGCCAGCCCGGGGCAGAAACGCCAGCCCAGGGCAGAAACGCCAGCCCGGGGCAGAAATCCCAGCCCGGGGCAGAAATGCCAGCCTGGGGCAGAAACGCCAGCCCGGGGCAGAAATCCCAGCCCGGGGCAGAAATGCCAGCCCAGGGCAGCCTCTGCCTGGTAGAATAAAACCCCACATGCAGGGCAAGGCAGAGCAGCAGCCCCAAGCCCTGCAGCCACCCCTTGCCTGCTTTAAAAGCTTGGAAACCCCCCTGGGATCAGCTGCCCTTGGATAACCCCCACTCCCTGGGCTGGGGGCTGCTCTGCTCCCCCCTGGCTGCTGAGCTTGGTGGTTCCCATCCTCTCTTTGCTGCATCCCGAGCTTTGGGCTCCTGGTGCTGCCCTTGTGGGATCCCTGAGGTGGGGAGGCGGCTGCTGCTGGAATTTGGGATGAGCAGCCCCATCCTCACCCCATGACTGAGCAGATTTGGGTGCTCACACTCTGTCTCAATAATTTGCTGCTCTTTTTGTGGCTCTTCTAAAAATCCCCCTCAGTGTTTCACCTGCTGGAGTTCCAGCTTTGGAGCTGGAGCGCTAAATCACGGACTCTGTTATAGGGAAAGAGGTGAAAAATCTGCCACGGCTTCCGTGTCTGGCAGTGCCAGAAACAGTCAGATCCCTCCTCAGATCTTTGTTTTTCCCTAATAGCAGATCAAAGCTTCCCTCGGCACAGAGGCATTTGCTGCAAGCAGCAGTGATTGAGCGCAAATCACAACTGGTGACACGGGGCTGGGGTCACCTTGAAGCATGATCAAGATCCAAGTTAAGCATTTCCAGCCGGCTTGAAGTAAATAAAGTTATTTTGCCTTCATTTCTTCCTGCAGCTGTGGTACCTCTGCATTTCTGGGGTCCATCTGGATGAGGATTTGGCCGTAAGACCCCGAGATTTCCCAAAACTACTCCTAGAAGTTAATGACAGACTAAATGACTAAAGATTAAGGGTTTCAAGGCCAGGTTGGATGGGGTTTGGCGCACCCTGGGCTGTGGAAGGTGTCTCTGCCCATGGAAGTGGCTGATCTTCAGTGTCCCCTCCAACCCAACCCAGCGTGGGATTCTGTGACTTTGGCTCCTTCTCTGGACACCTTTCAGCAAAGAACGAAGATCATCAAAGATCTTCTGCAGCCCAAGAATGAAGGGAAGGAGCTGGGGGGACACAGAGCTTGGCTTGGTCACCGCAAAGCCTCGAAGTGCACAGCTCGTGGTGGCACCTGACCCACCCGCAGTGCTCCAAACGTCACCTTGTGAAGGTCCAGCATCTCCTGGAACTGCAGCACCAACCAGAGGTTGTTTGAAGAAGCCCCTGAGAACCAGAGGGACATGAATCCAGTGGGGGTGGCTGCTGCAGTTTCCCACAGTGATTTCCCGAGGATCCAGCATCTCCTGGAGTGGAACCTGCGGGAGAGGAGGAGGAGAGGATGAACAAAGTGTTCCCCGTGGTGTTTCCCTCCACACCGCAGAGCCCTGGGGCCGAGAACGGGAATTCAGGGCTTGAGGAGCTCACCAAGCAGCTGGAAAAATGGTTTTTCCCTCAATTTGTCTTGGGATGAGAAGATCAGCAAGAGAAAAATCTCCTCTGGTGAGGTTTCTGCTGCTGTGGAGAAGGTGGAGAGCTGGTGGCCACACAATCTTCTCCTCCACGTCCCAGCCACCAAAACCAGGTTGGATTTTTGCACTGGAATTTCTCACTGAGGGAAAAAAAAAACCAAAGAAAAGATTCCAGGCCCAGAATTTCTCCCCATGATGGGTTTGGATTGTATTTTACAGTATTTATTTACCTTTAAGCACTTGCTGTGCTCCTCTGATGAACTTTTCGGGCTCCACAGGGCAGAGGGGTCCTGGGGAAATCCTGCTGCAAGCAACTCCAAGAAGAGATTCACATCACGGGGGTTTAGGTGGAAACAGTAAACTTGATTTATTGAAAAAAAAAATCTATTACATTTATTCCTTTATTACACAGGTTTAAAATATTTAAAAATAGCTCTTATGGGCATTACACTTAAATTTTATGACATGTTTATTGGACTTTGAAGAAATGTACAATATGGCATTTGACACTATATTTTAAAAAGGGCCTTATGTAGTAAAAGTTGGGTTGGTTCTTTTTTTTTTTTCCATAGGTTTTATTTTTCTTATCAACATTTGTTCAAGTCAATATATATTAAGGGGAGGAGGGAAATAAAATTACACAAAAAGAAGGTCTGCAAATACAAGTAGTAATTTTATTGCAATATACCGTAGCTAAGTGGTCTGGGGGGGATCGGAACAGTTCGAAGCTCAGTACAATTACAACACTGTGGAATTCAACAGAGGAATTTTTT
>VZTF01003499.1:94659-134906 GCA_013397755.1 Cnemophilus loriae | reverse complement strand
CCGGGACTTCGACGTGAGGCGGGACACGAGGAATTTCAATTTTTTTCCATTTTTTTTTTTTTTTCCCTTAGGAACAAACAAACGCTTCCTGGCGAGAAGAAGAAGAGGAGGAGGAAGAAGGAGGAGTTTGCTGGAGGTGGGCTCAGCTCGGTGGCCGCGGGGCAGCAGCGGTNAACAAAATAGGTGGGGGGGGGAAAAAAAATAATAACCCATCGCTGTCCAGTTTCAGACCGTGCACGTGACGAGGAATTCTTTTTTTTCTCCTTTTTGTTTTCTTTTTTCTCTTTTTTTGTTTTTAATTAAATGGCGCAATGAGGTTACGAGGTTGCTCATTTGGAGACTAGGTTCAGGTGGCTCTTTTAGCCCAGGAAGCAAGCTGGTCCCACCTCGAATCCAAATTTCTGTGCCGCTTCTCCGAAGTCATTGAACATGATGTCGACTATGGGCACCTGCTCCACTTTGGGTGTGTTGATTTCCAGGATGGTTTTCTGGTAGCCCTTCCTTGCCTGGAATGAGGGAAAGAGGAGCTCTGAGGGTGCCTCCAAGGCAACATCAGCACAACTGAATAATCACCACTCTGCTGGGAATATGGTGTTGATCTTTCTTGGGAATTTTTGGACTCAAATCAGAGTCGCCACCACCTAAATAAATTTATTTGCACCTTCAGCCACGTGCCCTCGGGTAGCCACTGAAAAACCCCTGGGAGATGCCCAGACCTTGGAGCAGGAGCAGACACTCCAACTCTGCTGCCAGCACATTTCCAGCTGGAATGGGAGCCTGGAAAAATTGTGGCTGTGGAATGGTTGTTTTCCCTCCCTGAGGACACTCCTGGCTTGTTGAGCAAATGGGAGCGATTTAATTCGAATATATTAGTGAAAAGCTCACATTTAAAGTTTGATGGAATTCACAAGGTGCTGCTGTCTTTTTATCATGCCCGGTGGCCACGGAGTTCTTTCCAAAATATAAATAATTATTAGAGGAGCAGAAGTACCCCCCGGGGGCGTGCAAAGCTGCACAAACAAGAGAATTTATGGAGCAGCTTTCGGCTCTACCCTGCCCTGTGATTTGTGCGGCTCGGAAGAACAGGCTGGAGCACAGCTAGGAGAAAGGGCTGGAAGTTCAGGAAAAACACCTTCAAATTATGGGATAAACGTCAGCCCTGGAGCTGCTCTGGCTTCAGCAGCCTCCCCACCACAGCAGGACCTCTGTGGGGCAGCCCAACCTCATCTCCACAGGGTAGGGCTCAATCCTGGGATCATTTAGGGTGGAAAACACCATTAGGATCATCGAGCCCAACCATTAACCCAGCACAGCCAAGCCTAGCACGTGGATGGGTCCCAAAAAGGAAGTGAAAGCACCTCTAAACTCCTGGTGGACTTCTCTAAATTTCCAATGACCTTTTTATGGGTCTAAGAGTCAGATTAAAATCATCTTTAATGTAGAATCTATTGTAAACCCCAAACTCCTTTAAGTAAATAAATAAATCTCAAATATCCTGCCTGTGCTTTGGGCAGCACGGCCTTCCAGGGCAGCAGATTAATCCAATTTATCTGCCCAAAAAGTAGAGGTTTTCAGGAGGCTCATCCACCTTAAAATGTGCAACACGTGCTGCTCCAGCACCCCTGAGATTCAGAAGGGGAAGGGAGGGGAAGGCCCTTTTCCCCAAGGATGTTATATCAGCAGCAGACATGAAGAACTCGAGGATAAACTTCTCCTGAGCCTTTCCAGAAGGGAGCTGGACGCCCTTTCCCTCTCCAGGAATATGTTAAAAGTTCTAATCTGATTTTCCACATTGCTCCATCAGTAAAAAAATCTGTTTGTGCCAGAACAGAAGCATTTCAATCTCGAATTACGTGGGGAGCTTTTTCTGTCAAACATCTCAATCTTTCTGTCCCGTGGGCTCCAAGTGCTGCAGTTCCAGAGGGTGGGAATTATTCATGTTTTTACACCAGCAAGCTGGGGCTCAAAATAAATGCAGGCAGCACCTGCTTTGCCAAATTTTTGTCTCCCGAGGGCAGATTTTTCAGAGTTTAAACCAAAATCAGGCATCCAAGAGGAGTTAGAAGACACAGGAGGATGTGGGGCACCTTTGGGAATTGTGGCTGTGCTCGTGCACCCCGTGAGCAGCACAGCCCAGAGCCTTCCTGGGGCTGCACAAACAAAAATTCCAACCAAACCCTTCCTGCTTTGCCTCCAAGAATTTCTGAAAGTGGTAAAAAAGATTCTTATCAAACCCTGCAAATTTCCCAGCCAACTGGGTGCTATCACTCGCCTCTCCCCGCGTGAGGAATCGGGTAAGAGCAAAGGCCCAGGGAGGCTTTTAAAAGCAAGCAGAGTTGTTATGCAGATAAATTGGATTAATCAGATTAATTTGACTCCTGGAGGTGCTGCAGCTTCCCCTGACTTCGAGCAGGATCACGGATTCCCGTGGAATCGTTTATTTCCAACTTTGGGAAGAGCAAGTTGATGTCTCCCATGTTACGGACAACTGCATCAACCACAGGAAATTCGGGGGTGATCTGCTCTGGGGAAGACGGTGCTGGACAAGCAGGGGAGGGGACAGAGGTGTCCCCAGTGTGTCCCCAAGGTGTCCCCAAGGTGTCCCCAGGGCCAGGAGCGCCCACGTACCGCGCAGCCGTCGAGGGCAGCTCGGATGTAGGGGTTGTTGTCGTAGGACATCTCCTCGTCGTTGGAGCCCAGGAAGCGGATGGCCTTGTCGTAGCTGTTGGTGGTGGCATCGTGCCAGGCCACCGACTGGTAGCAGTTGTAGGTGATGTTCTGGTGGGCCGAGGCGCTCAGGAGACGCAGGAAGGTCATCTGCACCACCCCGATGGGGTTCCCGTCCGAGTCCACGTACGAGAGCTGGGAGAGGCGGAGAAGGGACAACACAGGGCAGTGAGGGACAGTGAAACACAGCCGGGGGCTCTGAGGGACACCAGTGTCACCACAGACACTGCTCCTGAGCTGGGGGCTCTGAGGGACACCAGTGTCACCAGCTGGGGGCTCTGAGGGACACCGGTGTCACCACAGACACTGCTCCTGAGCCGTGGCTCTGAGGGACACCAGTGTCACCAGCTGGGGGCTTTGAGGGACACCAGTGTCACCAGCATACACTGCTCCTGCCACGCTACGGGCACGGGGCTGCTCTGCTCCCCCAGGAACTTTCTGTTCTCCTGCTGGAGGGGGTCAGGGTGTGAGCAAAAAAAATTAAATCTAAGGAGGACAGGAAAAAAAAAAAGGCAAGGGGATTTCAGCCCCGGTTGCAAGAGCGTGGAAATTTGGGGATATGTCTCAGGTTTAATACTGAGCTTATTTCTCCAGCTTTGGAAGAGGAGAGACAGCAAATTCCTGTGAGGGTTCAGGGCTTTATTTTCCTGTCTTGTTTGACATGAATTTCTGACTGCTGGGGGTGTTTTGTTCTGCACACCCTGGGGTGTTCCCCATTCGTTTTTCCTGAGCACCAAAGCCTGGGGTTTGAAGCAATCTTTGCACTGCATCTGCAGCAATCCTGGCCCTGCTGGTAAGGACTGGGGGCTGCCCTGGTTGGAAAAGCCACGCTCAGATAAAGGGAAAATGGATTTGCTGCCCTGTTGTGAACACAGATTGTGAATCCCAGTCTTGCACACTGGGATTTGCTCCATTCTGCCCACCAGGCTCCTTTTTCTCCCATGCAGGAGAATATATTCCTACAAAATAGAATTTATTGAAACCCAACCCCAGCACTTGGGGGATTCAGGACTTTGTGGGACTTTCATGGCCCACAAAATGAGTTTTTGCAGGTATGAACTGACTGTGCTGGAGGTGGCATCTCCAAACTACTGCCCTGGATGGACTGAGGGGTTCTTTAGAAACAACCAGGAGAAAAACACAGGCACCCAACCAGCGTGGATTTCCTCCAGGTGCCACGACCCCTCGAGCTGTGGTACAGGCTGCAAACAGTAGAAGAGATTCATAACCACAATAAAACACTGAATGAAAAAAGATAATCCAAATAAACAAAGATACCAACCGGTTGTCAGGATGCTGCTGCACTGTCCTCCTGAGAGTTAAATGTGACTGACCAGGAGAGAGCCACGCATGCCAGGAGGAGCTACCAGAAAGCCACCAGCACGTGGAAGGAAGGGGACAAAAAACGCCAAGAACTTGTGACACCCCCAGTGTAGCCCTACTGATCTGCAGGACCTTCTCTTACTTGGTTTTATTTCTAACCAGTGCTAGCTGTGCAGCCTGGCTGCTTCTGAAGGGGTCTCTTGTTGTTCAGCCTGCGCAGATTTTGTGAAGCCTCATCCCAGCTTTGCAGCTGGAGCCACTGGGAGCTGCTTTTGTGCACAATGTTTGCTCAGTTTTGGAAAATGCAATCCTTTCCTCTTTTCCCTGTGCTGGCAGGTGCCATATGGCTGGGAGGGATAATGGGATGGGATGGGATGGGTGGCAGGCCTCGTTAGAGCTGCTGGGAATTGTAACACACACAGAAGGGAAGCAGAGAAAACATCTGCAAGCCTCTTATCCCTCCGAACACAGCTCGGCTGCATCCTGAGGAAAGGTAAGGAATTGGCTCCGAGTGCTCTGTGGCACTGATTAATGATGGTGTGGGAGCATCAAACCCAGCTGGTCTGGTTGTATTTCATATTTACTGCATCCTTCTTAATTTCAGGTGTCCCCAGAGGAAAGGCAGCAGCTGCCCAGCTGTGCAAGCCCAGGATTTATATGGAGCCCCTGGCAGCACTGGAAATCTCCCCCTCAGCTTTGGGCTTCCCCAAGGGCTCAGCCCCTCGAGACACCAGGGACCTCCTCCATGGAGTAACAGGAGCAGAGTTACACCCAGACAGGAACCCAAACTCCTCTTCATTCTGCCCATCCACACACAGATTTCAGCTGATTTTGGATCCACCAGGCAAATGTCTCCTTAATTTACCAATCTCGTGGTTCCCAGGACTGACTGAGGCAAAACCAGAGCTAATCTTAAAATAAATAAATAAACGAATGAATAAATAAAAACTTTTAGGGCCTGTGTGTTTGGCTGTTTTGTGGTTTGCTTAAGTAGAACTTCCACATACTGGTGGCTTTTTTATTTTTCCAAATAGAAAAAGCAGGACAGGTAAAAAAAAAAAAAAACAAACCGAAAAAAAAGGCAAGAAAATGACAACACAAAAAGATGGAACAAAGAGCTCCAAGTAGCACCAGAAATGTTTTTTATCTAAAAAAGAATAAGCCCTAAGCTCTAGGCTGGCAACTGAGCCTCTAAACAGAGATGGGAAAAAGAGAAGCAGGGGAGATGGAGAAGTGGAGGTACTTGGAACATTAACTGATGAAGTGCTCTGTAATTAAGCTATGAGTAGCTGCCCTCCAAGGAGCCACGAGGCTGAAGCCTCGGCTTTGCAGCCTGATTTGATGATGCAGAAAAGCCACAGAAGCCGTGTCCTCCTCGAGGGCAGAATCAGAGCAAAATGTGTTTTAGTGGCGATGGAATGCGGCGAATGTGGGAAACAACAGGGGTTGGGTTGTTTGCCCTTTAAGGTGGAAATTGGGGCACTGCAGGAACCCCCTGCCCTGGGGAGGAGACAACTCAGTGGGACACAGCAGAGCAGCTCCTGCCTCTGGGCAGGTTGGTTGCATCCATGGAATGTTTGCCTGATCCCGAATTCTCCTGGTTTGACTGAGCTCGTTGTGTGCATCCCGCTAATTCTGCAGGAATTGATGCACCAGGGGGACATTCCTGTGGTTTAAGACACAAATCTGACACCCCTGCCCAGGCCTGGGTCTGGGTGGGAATGATCTCCTCACAGCGTGGATGTCCTGTCACAGGACAAGAAACCAGAGATTTTCCTGGTTTGTGTCTTGCTGACATCAAACGTTGTTTGACCTTAAAACAGCTCTTCCCTCTTGAAAAAATCCTTAATCGTGACTCAGTCAAATTCCTTTCCACTAGGCTTGGCTGGAAATCTTCCTTTAAATAAATGACTTTGGGGTCAGCATGGGAGTCCCCAGTGTGGGTCATCTCCACATGGGAGACAAAATCCATCCTCTGGGGCAAACCTGTCCTGGAGAGCCCAGGGATGTGCAGATCCACCCCCTGGGTGACAGCACCGTGCCCAGCTCCGAGCTGGAGCATCAATTTAGGGATCTCTCAGCTCTTGGGGTGAGGCTGCACTGCTGGGGACAGCAACATGGGGACACCCAAAATGGGGAATGATGAGGAGACAGCAACAGCTCTCCCTGTGGGATGGGGCATCCCCTGTGGGATGGGGCATCCCCTGTGGGATGGAGCATCCCCTGTGGGATGCAGAATTCCCTGTGGGATGCAGCATTCCCTCTGGGATGGGGCATCCCCTGTGGGATGGAGCATTCCTTGTGGGATGGAGCATTCCCTCTGGGATGGAGCATCCCCTGTGGGATGCAGAACTCCCTGTGGGATGCAGAATTCCCTGTGGGATGCAGCGCTCCCTGGGGGATGCAGAAATCCTGCAGGGCTCTGTGAAGACAAAGCTGCCCCAGGGCCCCCCAGGACATCCCCGTGTCCCCTTCTAACACAGGGCAAAGCTCAGCTCCCAAGTTCCCAGTCAGGCAGGCCGGGATAAAGCACCTGCACTGGGTTTGGGGTGTCTCTCGGTATTCCACCTTAAACATTTCCATGAGCCTGGGAGGGGGGTTAGTCCAGCATGCAGAGGGCAGCAGCGTGGCCATACCAAAGCAGGTGACAAGCTCTGACTCAGGGCCAGGGTTAGCCACTTACCAAGGACCCCCGCTTGTATTGACTATACCATGTGGAAGGCTGCTCTTTGGGCCAACGAGCCATTTTACTCTGTAAAATATGACAGGGGGTTAAAGGAGACAGAAAGCACCAGGATGCATCTTACCAGTTTACCGCGCTTGAATTCACTGAACCACGAGCCTGGGTTTTCCTTGGGCCAGGAAGTAATTCTAGCCTAGTTTGTGGACGGCAAGGAGGGAAGAGAGAAAGAAAAAAAAAAAATCAAAGTTAAAAAGGTTACATTCATTCCGGAGTCTGCATGTCTTACTGAAACTGTCCAACTTGCTTTAAAATGTTGTTTTTAATCTTTATACATCAGTAAAGAGAGCAGAAGGTGGCTCTGAAGCAGAGGAGATGGAGTGGTGCTGCTCTGGCACCGGCCTCCTTTGCTAAGGGCTATCTCTGCCTCCCAGAAACTTGGGATGCAAATCCAGCAGTGGCAGGAAAATTCAAAGGAAAGACAGAGAGGGAAAAAGGAAGCATGGATGGGAAAAGGTGCATTGATATTGCTGTGGAGGCCAGCGCTGGTGCTGGAGGAGCCTGGTGCCTCTCTAATGCCAAATCCAGGTGCTGTGGGGCTGGGAAAGGCAAAGGATGTGATTAAGGAAAAGCCTCTGCCTGCCTGCCGTGCTGGAGGTGCAGCACAGACAGCGCTGGACACTCGGGATGGAGCTCCAGGTACCCAGAGTGACACAGGGGGTGAGCTGGACCAGGAATCAGCCATCAGAGCATCCTTAAGGCAGCCCCAGCTGAGCAGCTGAAGCAGCTTTTTTGAGTCAGAGCACAAGGAAGGAGCGTGGCTGCTCCCTCAGCCTCCCACAACCCCCTCACTTGTGCTGTAAATCTCTCCAGGTGCCTGGGGATTGTCCTTCCCTCTGCCGGACCTGACCTGCAGAGCGAGTCCGAGTGTTTGTGCTGGGGGAGGGATGAACTGAGAGGAGCCACGGCTGAAACTCTGCTGAGGCTCATCACAAACCCACTCAGCCACGAGCCAGGGCTGGAGGGGTGGCTGTCTGCATCCCTCTGGATGGGAGAAGCTTTTTCTTATGGATCTCAGCATTGAATTTGTATTTGAGGAGCGTTGCAGCTCCACAGAGCCCCTCACGGAACCAGCACAGCAGGAGCCTGCAAGATCATGGCCGGACTCTGCTTTTTGAGCTGTCAAATGTTGAGGAGAAACACAGCACAGTGATGCAAAGGAAGAGGAAATCCATCTCCTCTTTAAACAGCCCCAAGAAAAACTCAGGGAGGATTTATGTGGCGTGGGCTTTGTCCTGTGCTGACACACATTTCTGGTGGATGAAATGCAGCGGGAGAACGGCTCAGCTTTGTCACAGCTGGAGCGCAACTGTGACACTGGCACAGCTCCCCCAGGCTGAATCGTTGTATTTCTGCTTGGCCAGTGCCAGAGCTGGTCCCCAGGCAGTGGCAAGAGCAGCTCTGGAAAATAGAGTGCAGGGCTACGGGACAAAAATGATGGCTGTGGCTGAGCTAAGAGCATCATTACACAAATAACTTCATCAACCTCGCGCAGCGGTGCCAGGGAGAGCTCTGAGCCTACTTGCAATCATTTAGGATCGTTTACCCACAAGGAACAGCAGGAAAAATGACAGGAGGTAAACATTTATCTGCTCTGCCTGGAGACACAGGGAGGGGAGGGCAATCAGTGGTGCTTGGGCATGCAGGCAGTGGAGCAGGGCTGTGGGAGGGAATGAGTTAAACAGAGCTCCCAGTTCCTGCACCAACACACACCCCTGCCTTGGACAGCAAAGTTCAAAAAATTAAGGTTTTAGCATTTATTATGCCTGGGAAATCATCAGAGGTTTGTCCCAAGTCACAGTTTAAATCTGACTTCCTCTTTGTCAACAGATTCCGTGTTATTTTAGAAGGTAATGTTGTGTAACAAAGGAACATTCTGGATGTTTGCTCCTTCCTTGCTGCTGTTCAATCCTCCTGAAATTGGCTGTCTGTGAATATTCATATCAGGAGACCATCTATCACCAGGACAGAGGGGAAAGCAAAGGTGGTGTGGACTTACTCCTTCAGATTTCTTATCAGGGAAGATGCAGGTCTCTCCTCCAGCCGTGAAATTACAGTAAACTTTGAAAGAGTCCCTGGAACATCCTTGGTTGGGATCCACCCAGTATTCACCTGGATGAGGGAAGAGAAGGGAAGAAAGGATCAGGACAGAGGGCACTTCAGCAACCTCCTCACCTGGGATGTTTCACCTCTCATGGGTTATTATTTATATGTAGTTTTTGAAAACTGGTCATGTTCTGGTGCCAGCTAAAGAAGATTTTTCATCCCATATCCCGATTTTCAGAACAGAACATTTCAGCTGGAAGGGCTGTCCAATGATATCCAGTCCAGCTCCACATATTCCTTCTCCACCAACCACATCCCCCATGGACTCCCCAAATTCCTCCTCTTCCCGCCCTCACTTCTGCGTGGAGCTGGAAAACCCCCAGAGTTCCCCACATTCCCTCTATCCCAGGACACACCGTCTGGGAAATCAGGGTGGCAGAGCTGCAGGTCCTTGCAGGTGCGTGCTGGGTTGTGCTGAGTGCCCAAGGGATGCTTCATCTGCTCGATTTCCAGTTTCAGGGAATTCAGGGAGCCGAAAATCTCCTCCATGCCGTCGGCGTAGTCCATGTAGTTGTCAGCATTCCCATCATCCAGCAGCTGGCTGGCGTCGATGTTCCTCCTGGTCCTCTTGGAAGCCTGGATGGGCAGGGGCTGGATGACTTCTCCAGGAGGACCCTGATTTGTGGGGGAAAAAAGAGACACAAATTCTCATTCCTTTGGGAAAAGGACGCGAGAGAGGGACAAAGCAGCAGCATCCCGAAATACACACTGGACACGGAAAACACCCATGGATGGTGCTGATAAAACCTCTGGATTCAACATTTTCCACCTTCCCTCATCCTCTTCCCATTAATAACTCCTCCCTTCCCATCCTGCTTTCTCTCCCCCAGCTTCTCCAAGAGATTCCAATCCATTGCTAGGATTGGCAAGGAATCTTTGCCCAGAGATTTTTCTACTTCCCAAATTGCAGCACCCATGAAGTCTGAACCTCGTTTCATGCTTCACTTTATGAGTTCTACTTACAGGAGGCCCCGGGGGCCCAGGAAGACCTGATTCACCCTTTGGACCTGTGGGACCCTGGGTGGGAAAACAAGGGAAAATCAGGACTTAGGAGAATTCACCTGGTTCTTTTATCACATCCCAAACATTATTTTAACTATGGCTAAAACTTCATTTTTGTCCCTTCAGGCACACAAGAGGAGTCTCCTTGTACCCACCTCCCAAGAAAATGGTATTTTTGGTTCTTTTTGGTGTTTAGGTAAAAGAAAAGATCAAACACCTGGAGTTACAGTCAGATTTTTCTTATGCTTCCTACGGAATGCGTAAAATGCATAAAATCTTTAACTCTCCGAACCAATCCAACAGTTTTGCAAGTCAAATAAAATCTCCAAATTAATAAAACATCGAATTCTGGATGGCAAAAAGACATGAAGAAGTTGCCCAAAAGAGGAATTTTTAGCTGCCTGCACAGCAGGTCTGCACCACGAACTTCCAGAGTCTCATTTCTCACCGAGTTCTTCACTTTCCAGCTTCCCAC
Source organism: Cnemophilus loriae (assembly GCA_013397755.1). Lineage (NCBI taxonomy): Eukaryota > Metazoa > Chordata > Aves > Passeriformes > Corvidae > Cnemophilus > Cnemophilus loriae. The sequence goes on along the minus strand of VZTF01003499.1, from coordinate 124,533 downwards.
CTCCCGCTTTTCACGGGCTATTTTTAATCCCCTCCACTCTCCAGCAGCAGCTTTTCTCCTCAGGACTAAGCACTGGATTGCTCCTTGTGATCTCTGCTGCTCTGCTCTTCAGGGAAGTGCAGTGGTGGCAAAGAAACCTTTCCCAATTATCATTCCCAGGCTTGGGCAGCGTTTGCTAAGATCTCTCTGCTAATTGCATTAATTTTACTGATGAGGGGTGTCCTACACTCAATAAAAACCCCTCAGCCTCTTCCTTTAGCTGTGTCCATACTCACTGATGAGCCTTTAGCACCTTTGGGACCAGGTGGACCCTGTGGAGAGACAAATACAGAAAGGAGTCAGTTCATTTCCAAGCAGAGAACTCAGACAGGGAATTTTTTTTAAAATTTACTCCTTTTCTGTTTCCATTTTCCCCATCCACTCGAGCTGGGTGGTGCTTTCATTTGCCAGCAGACAAAAAGCATTTGTGGCAGAGCCATCTGTGCCAGAGCTCCACACTCCTGCCCCAGTGGGGACTGGGAAAGCTGCTGGAATGTGGGGCTGATCCCGGCTCCGTGCTCAGGACACCCAGCTGGGCACCCCAGGGTGCAGCACGAGGCCTTTGGGCATCCAAAAAAGTGATAAAAATCAGCAAAAAGGGCAAGAAATCACCGTGGGATTGTAGATAAGAAAAGGGGAGGGAAACAGGGTGGGATGATTTCCCTGTGCCCATCTCCCACATCACTTCCAGCACTCCTGGAACTCAGCCAAGTGTTTTTAAAGGGCTCAGCTGAAAAAAAAACCCATTGTGACCAACATCTTCCTCCAGCCAGGGCTGTGCTGGGCATTGCTGGCAGCACCAAAGTGGCTCCTGAGGGCCTGTGCAGCTCCCAAGGAATTCCAAGGTCACTGATTGTCACCTACCGGTAATCCTGGCGGCCCTGGAGGCCCGATGGGTCCAGAAGGACCTGTGATACCCTAAAAGACAACAGCAAAATAATATTGATTTGCAATTCTGGCCTAAAACCACACATCCAATCCCTGCTCACAGGTGACCACCCGGTTTTTGGGAGCATTCCATTCCAATCTGGAGCTTTAAGTGGTTTTTAAGCCCAGATAAGAGCATGGATAAGGAATTTTGTATCTCATTTAGGCTCACACTTTTAAAATCAGCCCTTTAGATGAATATTTAATGGCACCATCCCTCCAAGTGTATTCAGCTCTTTCATACGACCCTCGGGAATCTGCTTCCCACTAAAATGGGTCATTTTGGAGCAGATCCACATTTCACACGTAGAATAAATCACATTAACACACAAAACATCCCTCAAAAACTGGCCAGGATCTCCTGCCGGGCTTGCCCATCTCTGCTATGCTGCACCTCCTCGAGGGTGCAATGCTCCAAAGCACATTCCAGGAAGGTTTTATGGAATATTTACCTGCTCTCCTTTGGGTCCTGCTGAGCCCTGGGGGCCTGGGAGACCTCTGTCACCCTTTTCTCCCTGCTCTCCCGGAGGTCCAATCAGACCAATTAAACCTGGGTGACCCTGGGGGAAAAGAGCAGAGGTTAATTAGGATTTCTGCCTGGAGAGAGCAAAGACATTTCCAGATCCAACCCCAAATAACTGAGCGAGGTGAGAGGAGTTTGTAGCAATCCCTGACATGTGGAAGTGGCAGAGTAGAGCAAGAGAGGGGATTTTTACAGCAGAAAATGCTACAAATATAGAAAGAACCTCTGCAGTGGAGCAGCTGCTCATTCCCTGGGGTTATATAAATATATATATCTGGCAGAAATAGGGTGGAGAATCACCCCTGAAATGGGCCAGGGCTCTGCACCTCCACACTCACCCACAGCACAGCTCCTTGGGGCACACTCAGAGTGCTCCAGCTCTCCTCTAAAGCTGTCACTGGGGCTGGTGACCCTCCCCAGCCTCGTCCTGCCAGCTGCAGGACCTCTCTGCAGTGACATTTGTCCCCCCACGCCCCACCAGGGATCAGGCAATGGGATCCTGTGTGGGTTCTCACCTTCTCCCCTTTAGGACCGGAGTCTCCTTTCAGACCAGGCAAACCCGGAGGGCCCTTTGGGAGACAGGGGGAAAACACAAGAGGGAATGAATTCATGTCACACTCATTCATCCAGTTCAAAAACTGCTGGAGTTGGATGCTCTGGACATACCATTGGGCCTGGAGGACCATCTGGGCCAGGGGATCCTGGGAGGCCTTGTTCACCCTGTAAAACAGAGCAATTCCCTCATTCCCAGTGACAGCAGTGCTCCCAGCTGGGAATATTCCCATTATTCACCTGTGCCAGGGAACGTTTGCCCTGGCTTTTCACAGATGGCAAAGGCAGAAGGATTTCTGTTCCTTCCATGCCCAAATCTCTGCTGGAAAAGGGTCTTTGTGGGTCATGGAAAATCACTCCTGGAGAGTGGTGGAAGACCCAAGACTCAAATGAAACACGTGGGAGATGATATTCACCATTCCATGATTCCCATGAAATGTGTTTTATCTGCTGTCAGGCATTCCAGCATGGACAGAGCACTGGGAAAAGGCATCTCCCAAGCAGGTGGGATACAGGAACAAACCTGAGCTTTCTCAGGCTGGGAATACTCACAACTGGACCAGGAATCCCACGAAGGCCATCGGGGCCGGGCTTCCCTGGAGCACCTTGGGGACCAATGGGGCCAGTCTTGCCAGGAGGCCCTTCCAAACCAGCTTCCCCCTGGATGGAGAGGCAGGATGCTGAATTTGTGTTGGGACATCAGATGATTTTGTGAGATGGTGCCAAGATGTCATGGAGTGGATGCAGATCCATGCAAAGCACATGAAACTTTCTGCTCCTTGATTTTCCTGCTGCTCCCTCCACCTCAGGCACTCTCCAAACTGCTTCAGCTCCCAGCCTTGCCTGAATTCCAGCAGGAACCACCCTTTGGCTCTGAGCTCCCCTGGGTTCAGGGACACCCATCCTCCCTCCCCTTCGCTGCCACAAGGGGATCTGTAATTTGCAATCCCATCTCCATTTCCCCACCACTCCCACCCAAACAATCCCAGCCCATTAATGCTGTGTTTGCCCTGGGAAAGGACACGGGGCCGTGCACACCCCATTATTTACAACACATTAAATTGCCAAATATAGCACTTGGATGTTTCAAACGGAGGGAAACATTCCCGTGACCTTACCGAGCCCTAATTATCTCCACAGAGCTCGTTAAGGGCTGAAACATAAGCTCAGATTTGAGGCCACTGGCCCCAAATTCAGGCTAATTTGTTGTAACATGCAGCAAAATCAACTCCCTGCCTTGGCAGAGGGAGATCCTCTTGGAATATCGAGGACACGGCACAAGTGAAATCCCATTCAGCTCTTACCTTGGCTCCTTTCTCTCCTTGCCTTCCTTCGGGACCAGCTGGACCAGGAGGGCCCTAAAGAGAGCCCAGAATAGATGGAAAACACAATTAGATCCCGCTGATCTGCAACGGTCTGCTGGAATTAGCAAAATGATGCTCCAGCCCCAGGGAAGGAGACAAAATGGAGACAAATATCTCTGAAAAGCTTTTTAAATGAGCTCCTTGCTAAATGAATCCCTGGGTTCTGCCAGCAAGGCAGGAAGAGCAGGAGCACCTCATCCTTGGATTTTCTTTGGGCTGTTAACATCTTTAAAAAAAAAAAATCCATGGGATTCGCCTGGCAGCTTCCCATCAGTTTCCAATGGCTGTGGATGGTGCATCATTTTATTATTATTTTTTTTAATTATCACATGTTTTACACAGTATTTACACAGCATTTATTGTAGGCTTAGTAACAACACGAGTTTTAAAAGTTAACAGAAATGCGTTTGGAAAAATGCTCCTAAACAACCAACTCACCCTTTTCCCAGGGGGTCCGGAGGGGCCTGGCTCTCCCGTGGGCCCAGGGGAACCCTGCAGGGAGAGAGGGGAGGGGAACGAGCCATGAGTGCCCCACGGGATGTGGGAAAGAGCCACCAAACCTGAGTGAGGCTCTTGAGCTGAGCCCGGGCGTGGGAGGCCGGGAGAGCTCCCAGCCAACACCTCCTGGGGTGCAGGTGGGAGCCTGTGTCAGCCCTTCCCACCACGGAGCGCCAGAAGGCAGCGAAGAGCTCAAAGCAAAGGCTCGGATGCTGTTTTCCAGGAGATAATTGATGGCTTTTGGGATGTAGTGCTAAGTCTGGATGGGGGATGGATGGGAGGGATGGAGGGGTGGAGGGAGGGAGGGATGGATGGATGGATGGAGGGATGGATGGATCACGGATGGATGGATCACGGATGGATGGATCACGGATGGATGGATCACGGATGGATGGATCACGGATGGATGGATCACGGATGGATGGATCACGGATGGATGGATGGATGGAGGGATGGATGGATGGTAGATGGATGGATGGATGGATGACACAGACAGGAGGGAATGAGATCCTCAGTGGGCAATTCCCACCAGTTCTGGTGGGAATGAGAGGCTCAGTGTCCCTGGAGCAGACACAGAGCCACGGGCACTGTGGGGAACAGCTCTCCCCTCTCCAGGTACTCACGGTCTGTCCAGGTTCACCATCATCACCTTTGTCACCAGGGGGACCATCTTGACCCTAAAAAGGAGGGAAAAAGGAACAAGGAGATGTTTTTAGGGTGTGGATGGAGTTGAGCAGAGGAAATGCCAGGGGAGCTGCTGGCAATGAGCAGCACAGCTGAGTTTCACCACAGCAGGAGGAGGAAGCTCTGTGAGACCAACACTTACAGCTGGGCCGGGCTCTCCAGGAGGACCAGGGTCACCAGGGAAACCAACTGGACCCTGCAAAGAGAGAAGAATATTCCCAAGTCAGAGACGTTGTGCCTGGAGAGCACCAGTGACAACTTGGGGGGTCACCCTATGGAGTAAAATCCCGGTTCCTATGACCACAACCCCACATCACATCCCATCTTTGCAGCTGCAGTGTTTTCACCCTGTCCCAGCCAGGCCAGATCTGCATCCTGACCACCAGAGCCTCAAAGGCAACGCTGGGAGCTGCATCCCAGTTTTTCAGAAATCCATCGGCCGGGTCACAGCGGAATCCTCCCAACTTTGGGAATGTGCAGACTGGAAGGGTTTGCCTCTGCAAATGTGTGACATTTTGCACAGGAGGAGCCTCTCAGAGCATTTAATGACTGAAACACTTCACCATTCTTCCCCATACGATGTCTGTCGGGTGCTTCACATGATTCCAGGAGCAGCCTGCAACCCACCACAGCTATCCCAAATCCCATCTGTTAGGAGGGATGACTAAACTCCCCTGCCTCCTCTGCTGCTTTGTGCCATCTTGCCTCATCTCATCACAAATTTCAGGCATCAGAGGAGCCTGCAAGATAAACCCTGTGCCATTGTCCCCTGGTGTAAATCAGCAGAGCTCCACGGGCTTCACCAGAGCTGTAGAAATGAGCAGCAGCAGGGAGGTGTGCAGGTACAGCTCCCAAATCCAATAAATCTCCTTGATCCTATTTTGGAAGCTCTGCTCTGGTGCAGAAGACCTTGGGAAGGCATAAACACAAAGTGACCCTACTGCAGCTCCTCTCCATGTGGTGAGATTCCTGATAGCCTGCAAAAAGCACTGATAATTCCAGTATTTCTGGGAAATATCGTACAGCAGGGTCTTTCCCTCATCAGCACCCTAAAGAAGGGAGCTGAGATCATGGATCACCAGAGGAGCAATTCTGTGCCTGGGAAAATATTTCAAATTTCCACAGATATCTCTGGGAAACATCTTTTCATGCAGGAATTCCTGCTGGGAAAGGCAAGGAAAGACTGAGAGGTACTTACAGGGCTGCCTTTGGGGCCATCATCACCTGGTGGGCCTTTGGGGCCAGGTGGACCAGCAGCACCAGAGGGACCTGCTTCCCCCTTTTCACCTCTTTCACCTTTAGGGCCCTATAAAGGAAAAAAAAGCTTTTATTATCCAGGAAAAAAAAAAAAAAACAGCTTACCGATCTCTAATTATCCTTTAATCAATTCTGAGCAAGAAGCTCTATTTGTGTCTCCAACCACAAGGACATGATTTAACAGTCCCTGCCCACAAGGACTGAGTGGTGTTCATGGTGTTCAGTCGTGGGTAGCCCAGATTTGGTGACTAAACGTGATCCTATAAATACCCAGGAACGTGGCAATGTGTCATCAATACCCAAATCCAGGACAGGGCTGCTTCAGCCCCTGCTGTCCCTCCACATCCACACCTCTCCAGCACATCCATGCCTCTCCCAGGGGGCACTTACCGGCAGGCCAACCTCTCCAGGGAGACCAGGCTCACCAGATTCCCCAGGTTCACCCTGCACAGGGAACAAGAGGATGGAAATATTCACATTTCTGCAGGGGGATGAGATTTCTGCTGGCACAGCAAAGCCACTGCACGAGTGCTGCAGCAAACTCCTGCTTCAGGCTTGGCCACGTGCTTTACCTTCTCTCCTACTGCACCAGGATTTCCTATTCCCCCAGGAGGACCCTGTGGACCATCTGCTCCTGGTGGCCCAGATGGACCTCTGGGTCCTGGTGGGCCTGGTGGACCCTGAGAGAAAAGGAGGACAAATTTCAGATGGGTTTCTCGGAGCAATGTCAGTGGTGAAAATAAAAATATGGAAGCCCCTTACCATCTGCCCAACGTCTCCTGTTTCTCCCTTCTCCCCAGGTGGTCCAGGCAGGCCCTGTGGAGGTGCAGAGGATGAATTTTAGCTGTGAACATGTCAGGTGAACCCCAGCTCTCATCACCCTAAGCCCTCTCTGGATGCTGCAAATTACCTGCAAGCCCACGGGGCCGGGGGGACCGGGAAAACCTCGGGGTCCTTCGTCACCTTTCTGACCAAAGAGGCCTTGCTGTCCTCGGGGCCCGGGCTCTCCATCAGCTCCCTACAAGGAAAGGGTCTGATCAGCCCAGGACAGACGTGGGGTCACACAAACCCCATCCCGCCACCCCCTGCTCGTGTTGGGCAGCAGCAGTGCCAGGCAGGAATCATCCCAGTGCTTCCCAGGAGGCTTTTTGGGGAAATAAAAAAGGGATTTCTGCTGATAGGGGACAATACTCACAGCTGGGCCAGGCTGACCAATGGGACCCTGGGGACCGGTGGGGCCTGGGGGACCCTGTCACAAAAAAGAAATGTCAGTGTTAGGAGCAGAGTGACAAATCCACCTGGAAAAGGTGAATTCCTTCAACACAATCTCCATTAAAACTTCATTAATTCTCAAAAGAGAGAGGGAGAGCAGGGTCAGGTGTCCCTGGGCACCCCAGCATTCCTCAGCCCTGCTGCCAGTGGAGAGCAGACATGTGCAAACACGTTTTTACTGCAGCAAAGCCATGTCCCAGCACGCAGCCCTGACCAGATACTCATGGGTAGCTCATGTTCCTCAGGCTTTGGGCATCATGTAAAATGTGTTTCGTGTGCTTCACACAACTGGAATTACCACAGAATTACAGGATGGTTTGGGTTGGAAGGGACCTTTAAAAATCTCCTGGTCCAACCCCTCTGTCACGAGCAGGGACATCTTCAACTAAATCAGAAAGGGAACTTCAGCCAAAGACCAAACTTTGATGGCAACACTGCTCATGTTTCACAGATATTTCCATGCTAAGTGGGTGATGTGGAAATATCTCAGTGTTCCTGGGAGGTGGAGGCTCCCACTTGAGGCACTCACTCTTTTTTTACATCATGTGGGTATTTGATGAAGCAGAGAAGATGAATCAACATTAGAAAGAAATTAAATTTATATCATTTTCTATTTCCAGCAAGTCACACAACGAGCCACACTCAAGAGAAGCAGCTACAGCAGAGTCCCCTCCACTCACCTGCTCCCCTTTGTCACCTTTGCTGCCCTTCTGACCCGGCTCCCCAATCTCACCCTGCCAGGAACAAAGGGACAACGTTAACTCCCCACCACGTCCACAACTCAACATCCCAGCAACGGCCCTGCGTGTCTGCAGCCTCATCCCAAATCCCACAGGGACGCCCCAGAGATTTGGCCATTCCAGGTGCAACCAAGCCCTTTTCCATCCTACAGCTCCTCGGCTGCCACGCGATGCTGCATTTTGCAGACCCTTTCAGCAGCCATGAGGGATTTGGCCCAGCTGATGTTTCCTGGGAATCCTCTGCTCCAGAGAGGCTTAATGAGAGAGTGAGCAAGGGGAATTAATTTGGAGAGGCCGGGCATCCGTGGGCAGGCACCCGCTACAGGCTTGGGGGAAGCGAACTGGATTTCAGGGAATGATGTCCATGAACACCCTCTGGAAGCACATCCCACCCAACTGTGGATGCACCACGGTGCCAACGTGGCCCAGTTCCTTGGCAGAGTGGCCCCGCGCAGCAGGAGCTGTCCCCACCTTGTCTCCATCCTCTCCAGGAGGTCCAACAGGACCTGCTGGGCCCGGCAGTCCCACGGGGCCCTGGATGCCATCCCGGCCAGCCGGTCCTTGAGGACCTTTCTCCCCCTGGAAGCAGAAAAACAGGCAGGTCACACCCAGAGCTCTCCAACCGAGCCATTGCAGCCCATCAAGGTTTTATTCAGCTGCTAATGACTCCTGGCTGGATGGGCAGGAACAGCAAAGCCGGTTCCAGCTGACATTTCATCCGTGCTCCTGTCTGAAACGAGACAAAACTTCTGTCTTGAGGGATAATGAAAAGAACAAACAAACGTAAACAGTGAATACCCAGATCACAGCTGCAATTTCACTGCTACAGCAACATAATCTGATTTCATCTGAGCCCTCTGCCATCTCTGTCTGGATGACAAACAAGACCCCTAGTAATTTTTACTCCCACGAGGCAGTTTTTTGCTGATCCTGGTCCTGGCTGCCCCAGCACTCACTGCTGCTCCATCCCTGGCTGACCCCCAACTAAGGGGGGTTCTCAGGAGGCCCCGAGCTCCCTCCTGAGCTTCTGGACAAATAAAACCACCTGAAGTGAATAAAACAATCTCTGCTTCAACATCTACTGGTACTCCTTTGAGCAGGAGCCTTCAATCAAATTTGTTTGTTTACAGGAACTGAACAGTGAATATTTTCCAGTTTCCTCGTCCATAATTGAATCACATCCGAATCCTGGGTGCTCTCCTCTCAATAATTAGATGCCACATAAATTGCCTATTCATCCCTGCCCTGACTGACACATCGTGTAGGTACTCAGCAGGACAGATGTTCCTAAAGCTGATTCTCCAGGAAACTCTCGCCTCTGGATGAGCTGCTGGAGTTTCTAACAAACCAGCAAACGTGGCTGATAAACACTGTTCCTATCAATCAACCTCCACCGGAGCAGCCCAACATCACCAAAACCACCTCTGGCTCGTTTTGCTGATGGGGCTGGCTCAGTTCTCTGCCCACAGGCCTGGCCTTTGGCTGTTTGTCACCAGGAGGTGACACAGGCTGTGTTTCACCTGTGCAGCCCCCAGCCTTTCTCATTTCCTGAGGACACGTCGGTCCCTGGGGTCACAGCCATGCTTGATAGCAGGGGTGTCACCAACGGGCCACTTGAGCAGCTGACATTCAGTGGTTTGATGTGCTGGAGATGAGAAAATTCCTTCCTAATTGAATTCCTTCCTAATTGAACTCCTTATTTTTTTAAATTTAAATCGCCACAAGGGCTGGTTCCACCCTCAGCTCCCTACTGTACACACCTCCAGCTGTCCCATAGCTGTTCATCTTTGTACTGGTACTTACTGGAGCTCCCTTTTCACCTGCAGGTCCTGGAGGTCCCTGAGGGCCAGGTCTCCCTGGCAAACCTATAGGGCCAGCTGATCCTGCAGGACCACGCTCCCCAGGAGAGCCCTGTTGGGAGGAGGAGGAGGAAAGGAGCATTAATTGCAGTATCAAGCTTCTCCCATGCCCAGACAGAAGGAAATCCAAGCTCCTCATCCGTGTTTGTGCACGTTTGATGGGATAACTGCCACGTGAAGGGTTGGTACCACCAGCCTAAGGGGCTCTTGCAGCTTGTTTTTTTTTAATTAAAATCCCTGGAAGGGCTGGATTCTCCTCTGGATGGTGCGGAGAGCTCAGTTCCTGGGGACACATTAACAGCCTGGAACAAGAGCATGAGCCATTTCACAGCCAGCAGGGAGGGTTGGATGATGAATGTTTTCTTCCAGGAGGACGGCCCTGAGCAGGAATCTCAAGCAGAGACAACTTCCAGAGGGAAAGCAGGTGGCTTAGAAGCAAAATCCTGGATGTCCTGAACCCCTGCAGATCCCTCAGCCCATCACGTACGTCCACAGCTGACCCCACAAAATTACTGAGTTGTTACACGCGTGGCTTGTAAAAGAAAGGAACATGCAGGGAGCCGTCAGGAAAATCGGGATAAAGCCTGGAGCTGTGACTAACCCTCGCCTGGCCCTGCCAAGCTTGTAAATGGTGCTGCCTGCAAGGACAGGGATACTCACGGCTGGGCCTGGGGGGCCTGGGGGACCTTCGTTGCCTTTCAGCCCTGGAGAACCCTGGAGGGAGGAAAACAAAGTCATTTGGGGAGGTGGACAACTGGACCAGCTGGGAATTCTCCAGCTGGAGGGACCCAGCAGCCTCTACTCACAATGGGGCCGGGGAGGCCTCGCTCTCCGGGGAACCCTCTCAATCCGGGGGGACCGTCCTTCCCTGGGAGGCCGGCGGGGCCAGGATCCCCCTGCAAGGACAGGGATAAAGAGCTGAGGATCTGCAGACCCAGCTCATCTCGTCAGCCTCCAGCCGGGACGAGGCAGAAGCTTCCTTTCTTTTCTGAATCATCCTCTCCATCTGCAGGGAGGGACAGGCAGCGAGGAGGGTGAATTCCAGTCCCTACCTTGGTCCCTTCTTTTCCAGTGAGGCCGGGAAGGCCTTGTTCACCCGGGGGACCCGGAGGGCCTGGATGGCCCCGCTCACCCATGGGCCCAGTCTCACCAGTTGGACCCTGGGAAAAACAGTCAGGGAGAAGGGAGTGAGTATCGGCAGGGCAAGCAAAGAAAAAGTGCAGGATTATCAGTTTAGTCCTTTGGGCTGCAATGGGATGGAAGAGGTGCCTTTCAGTGCCACCAGCAATCCCTGGAGAGATTCCCCCTCTGGCATCTACAGGGACCTGGTTCTGGAAGTGGTCAACATCACCCTCCCAGACTGGAGGCACTGGGGACCTCTGGAGTGACAGCATTGCCACAAACGAGATGTTAACACTACAGCTATTACAGCTTAGCTTTTCGTTTTTAATTGAAAACTTCCTGAGCACTCTCCAACCCTGCTGATTCCCTCTCGGATGGGGCATAAATAATGCATGAGGCTCGTACTCCGTGGCAATTACCGGCTGCCTCCGTGCCCTCCGAGGGCACTCAGGGTGACAAGTGTCACCTCAGAGAGCTCCCCAGCGGCCCATTTTCAGGAGGACAAAAGCCACGTGCACAAACCCACGGTGTCCCAGCCCGCTGGTGGCTTTGGGGACAGGGCTGTAACTCATGTCCTGCTGCAGGGGGGCCACTTGGAGCACACAGAGCTCGCTCAGCAGCCACAGATCACGGCAACTGCGCCCAGCAGAGCCCCACGAAATTGCCACAGAACCTAATTTGCACTTGAGAAGACAGACACAGCCATCAGGGAATTGCCCCTAATCAGGGAATTTACAAATCTGGGACTTTATGCTGTCATTAAAGAGGACAAATTAATTACTTTCTAATTAAAGAGCTGCTCCCCAGCAGTTTGTGGAAGAAGGCTCGACCCGAAGCCAGTCCTGCTCCGTGTAGGCTCACTGAAAGTTGTGCTTGTTCCCACACTGCACAGAGCTCTTGGTGACTGAGAGGAAACGAGCCCAGCTCTGACAGAATCTGGCAGCAATTCGGATGAAAGAGGGATGATTCTCCTCACGGTGACATGGAGGAGCACTCCGGCATCACGTTTGCTCTGCCCCGACCGCCAGCAGCTGCACGGCCCTCACAGATCTCATTTAACTCCCTGCCTGCTTAAGGGCTGTGGTTTTTAGCTGGTTCCTGACCCTACTCCGGTTTTACACCAGCGTGGTTGTGCTGAGCTCACGGGAACCACCTCACTCACGTTTGTCTGAAGCCCATCCCGACCCCTCAGCGAGGTGAGCTGGGGCCGTGGGGGCATTTCACACCTGCCTCAGGAATTTCAAAGCCACCTGACGAGGCTTTGCCCTCCCTGGAAAAGGAGCCCCTGCTGCACAAGCAGCTCCAGTTGAACCAGTGAAGACCAGTTGCAGGAGTGAGCATTTCCTTCTTACCTGAGGACCTACAACACCAGGGGGGCCTGGAGGGCCAGTCTTGCCTTGGAAACCCTGTTAGAGAAAGGGAAAAGACAAAGAGGTGACATTTCTGCCAAGGATTCCTCCTGTGAGGGTCACACTGCCACCGACTGCTCCACCTCCAGCAAAACCACTGACCAGGATGGGCACCCCAAGGAAAAAGAAATAAGAAATCAAACAGAAAGTGGGAAAAATGTCCTTGTACATTTATAAAGGGTGAAACAGAGGAAGAAGAAGGGATTCAAGGGATTCTCAAAGCTCAGCTCTGCTGTTTGGATGGAGCTGCTGTGGTTTGCCCATATATATATATATATATATGTAAAAATCTGTTATGCTCATAAAACCATAAAGGAAATGGCAATTAAAAATGCCATTAATGGCTGTTAAATGGCTATTCAAAATCAGTGTGAGTTTCTTCATGCTGAGCAATTCTTAAGAGCTATTTCCCTTATCCTGCTGCCCGTTCTGGTGCTGGTTTAGGCTCAGTTCTGTCTCAGCTCAGCTCCCAGAAGCTCAGGGGCAGCACCACAACCCGTGGGGGCTGAGTGAAGCTTTATCTCCTCCATGAACATTTGCTGAAAGGAAGCACAGCCGTGTTTGTCTCCAAAGGCTGATGAGCAGAGAAGTCTCCATGACAGCTCCTTCCAATGGCATTTTGAAGAGTGACAACGAGGAACTCTCACCACTGCAATTGTTTGGCTCTCCCAGGCTACTCTTTAAAAAGCACATTAATTATGGGTTTTACTCCAGCCTGCTGACAAGCTTGAGAAATGGCATTAAGAGCACACGGGCTATTTTCTCGTTGCCACAAAAGAGGATCAGATAAATCCCATGCCAACGCTAGCCTGTCATGCTAAAATAACTCCTCCATGCTATTCTGGCTGCCTGCAGATCAGAAAATATCCTGTCACTGATGAGGAAATGGCAAAATATCCTTGGGAAATGAAGGTATAATTTAAACTCTTATCGCTGACAAATATTTAGACCATTTCTGTGCAGGACTTTCCCTTATTAACCTGAAGAAAGGGGTTTCCTTTGGTACCCTTTGAGCCTTGGGCACAGGGTTTTTAGAATCTGTTGTGGTTTTTTAGAGCCAATCTTTGCAAATCTAATATGGCCAAATATCTCAGCGTGCCTGTGTGCTGCTGAATGGGAACTTCAATAAAGGGAAGTGTTCAACACAGAGATCTCAATCGTGCATGAAGATATGCTGCACTGCCCAGGCTGCTGATGCAGAAAGAGTATTTAATTCATTTTTATGCTTCTCTCCTTGCTTTTTGGCACCGTGTGGGGAAAAGGGGACAAAAAAGGGACTTCTGCTGCCTGGGTCTGCAGGAGAAAGTGATCTCTGCAAGGTTGATGGCACAGGTTAACAGAGATTCTGTTTCCTGGGAGAGGCAAATTGGGGAAAGCTCTTAGGGAGAGCTTTCAGACCCCAAAATAATTAAAAGACCATTCTCCATTCATTCCTGCAGACTTGGAGCTGGATGCTTTTTATTCCAGTCTCAGAAGCTGATGACAGCAGATGCTGTCAAAGTTCTCATTGCTCCCTCCACCTTGGCTGGAGGTGTCCTTGGATGTCATGGAAAACTCAAGGAAGGAAGACTCAATGTCAGTCAGATTCTGGCAGGTAAAAACTCTTCACCTTTAAGTTAATCTTGACCTGAGGACTTGGCTCAAAAACACCTCAACGCCCTTGTTTTAAAATCAGTCTTACGGCGTGTAAATAAATATCTGGTGTGGGGCTGAGCAGTGTTTGCATTGCCTTGCTTAGCAAATGCCAGGCGAGTTAATTAAATTGTGTGATAAGTTGAGGGGAAAAAAATGCATAATGTGCAAAGCCTTTTTTATGCTCATTTGCTGGGGAAGGCAGTGGAGAAAAATGGGCTGCTTCCCACAGACCATCCCAGGCTGCTTCCCACAGACCCTCAGGGAATCCCAACGATCCAAAGGTGGGGCTGCATCTCCCCAGCAGCGCAGGAGGGTTCACAGAAACCAAGATGAGGCTCAGGAGTAATGAGCAGTCCAAGATTTTTTGGCTACTTACGGTTTCTCCTCTCTGTCCAGGGTGCCCAGGCAATCCATCCTTCCCAGGAGGACCCTGTGGCAGAAAAGCAGGGGGAGAAATAAAATCACCAAGTGCTCAGTAATAAAACTGTGACAAAGATCGAATCAGCCCTGCTCGCCTCAGTTCCCAGCCACTTCCCAGGGAAATGGGGGTGCTCAGAACCCTAAAAGCTACACCCCTTCCCCACACATCTCCCAAAGGATTTGTCTCGCAGGCCCAGAGCAGGAGCTGCTCCCAAAACGTTCCTGAGGTCCCCCCCAGTGTACAACAACTGCAGAGCCAGCAGTGCTGTGCTGTCCTCCACGTCCAGAGGGAAAATAAAGCACAGAGCGACCATGAAAGATCCCAGAGATCCTGAGTCAGTAGGAAATGAACGTTTATAATCAGCTGCAATTTACTTGGCTATTTAAAATCTGAAACCATCGCGTTCTTATCAGCACATCTCGGTAATGCCTTTTATTGGGAACGTCACCGCTTGTCAGGGAATCAGCTCAGGCTGGGGTGGGAAAGACTGGATTATTCCTTTGGATGTCCTAGGAATTGAGTTACTCACAGGGGGGCCTTTTGGTCCAGGAAATCCAGTCGGTCCTTGAGGCCCTGGTGGTCCCTGGGATGAAAGACAAGCCAGAGAACTTGGTTAAGGAACCTGGAAGGCTTGATATGAAATCTTACCTGTGTGTGAGCAGCAGATGAGCACAAAGATCTGGAAAGCCAAATGCTGGGTGATAGTGTAGAAAAAATTACAAACAGAACAAAACCCAGTGGGGAAAAAAAAAAAAAAGCAGAAATTGAGGCTAAAATCATGAAAGTCCCATTGTTTCAGGATTTCTCACATAACTGTGATCTGGAGAAAGCAGCATGAGGTCCTAGAGAACCACATTCTCCAGAAACTGCCTGAAATTCTGGCTGCCTGCAGTCACCCAGGGGTGACTTTTCCCTTCTCCCACGAGTGATGCTTTCACAGGACACCCAAAGTCCCACCTGAGCCTTCCCTGGAGAGCTCAGACAGGACCTAAGGGCTGTGGGTGCCTTGGAGGAACTCTCTCCACACCAGCACGTTTCACCTTGGATTTCTAACTAGAATTTTCCTTATTTCCTTTTGCTGAGCTGCATCCTGGCTCCTGCTCGCTCCTCTCTGCTAAAAGGGCACCCAGGAGGATCCTCCTTGCCAGAAACCCCTCAGCCCTACATCCTCTGGCAGAGCATTGCACTGAGTCCTGCTTTCCCCTCCAGCTCTTCTTACCCTTTCTCCAGGAGGACCAGGGGGGCCATCACCACCAGAGTTGCCCTTTTAGGAATAAGGAAAAGAAGAGAGCATTAAAAAACACCCAAAACAGCATCACAGCTTCAGATGGCACCAGGCCCACGGTGCCACCTCACCCCAGCAACTCCCCCAGCTCTCTCTAATAATAATTCTGTGTCAGGAGCAGCAGCCAGTGACAAATGAGCAGCTGCTTGTTCCCCCCACATCCCTTCATAAAAATCCAGGAGAGATTGGGATATTTCCACCACACAATGGCCTCCCTCGGAGAGATAAATGCCACCCCAAAGAGGAGGGATTTATCAAAAAATTCCTGCCAACACAAAGCCCAGACAATTGTTTTTAAAGCTGGCAGCACGGTGCTGAAAACGTCTCACAACAAAAGCTTTCCTTCCATCAAGCCTGGTGATCAGTGCTCAGGTCATCAGTCAGTGCCTCCAGGTTGGCTGGGAGAAAAATCCCAAATTTTGCCTGGTGCCCAATTCTGGGTCAACAGTGGGAGGGCAAAATGGCTCTGGAGACCAGCAGCAACACAGCCCCTCACCCACAGCACAGCCTGAGGGCTCTAAGGGGGTTTAAACTCTGTTTAAACACCAAAAATGAGGGGCTAGGGAAGGTTTAGGGAGCTGCAGGGTTGTGCTGGTGCGGCGGCTGTGCTGCTCCTCAGTCTGGGCATGCACTCCAAGTCCTGCTGACTCCTGGGCCAGCACGTTTCCAGGACCTGTGCACGTATTTTGCAGTTGGGTTGTGAGCCATTGAGCTGGAATAAACCTCAGAGGGCTCAGCTTTCCACATCCAGTGGAAAAGGAGGGACATGGAGGGAGATGAACCAGATGCTCCGGTTAGGACACGACCCCAAAGGCTCCCCCAAGCCTTACCTTTGGGCCAGGTTTTCCAGTGCTTCCCCTGGGGCCTCTTTCCCCACGTGGACCCTTGAAAAGACACAAAAGGTGACATTTGAGGCCTCTCTGCTGCCCTGCACTGTGCTCAGGCACAGCACCCCAAGCACCTGAGCTACGCGGGGTCAACAAATCATCCCAGCAGCAGCCAGGGGTGACAGGAGAGGCATCAGAAACCCTTAAACCACATTCACTGGTGAGACCCTGCCCCAAAACTGCGTCCCCCTGGCTTGGCTGCAGCTGCTGAAGGCCAGATCCCCCCCAGTGAGGACACAAAGCACATCCCAGTTTCCCTTTGGCCATGAGAAGGTTTTGAAAGGCACGAGGATGAAGAACTGGCTCGTTACCGTCGGACCACGCTGCCCCCTCGGACCTGGTTTGCCAGGAGTGCCCTGGAATGGAAAAGGAGAAGGGATTAGGAACCAGCAGCACAGCAGAGGAACCCACAGCAGATGAACCCACAGCAGGGCCTGTCACACACAGACTGCCTCAGAACCTCTCTGCTTCTCATCTGCCATGAAAACGTCAGCAGCAGGTTCACGTCCACCTCCTGAATCTTGTATTTATTTGAATTTATAGTGCTTGGGCAGGTCTGGACAGTGATCCCAACGCCCAGACAACATCTGCTCTCTGAGGGAATGAATTTCTTCAGGAACAGCATCCCAAGTCCTTTAAAACCCCACAAACGCTTTCAAAGACGAGGCCACCCACTCAGACCACGCAGTATCCCAAAAACCCAGCCAAAAACTCTTCAACCCTGCCACCCCAACACCTGGAATCCCTTTTTTCCCCACTGATCCCTGCTCCTGACATGGGGCAGGGTCCTCACCCCGCTGCTCCCACGTGTTGCTGTGGGATTTGCAAGGAGTGACAGCAGATTCCTGCTCGGAGCAGCTCCTTGCTGCCACACGGGCCAATTAAGCTGCCCTAGATATTCACAAATCTTCCCTGACTCGGAGCTAAACAAGGAATTCCAGGCGTTGTTTGGCAGCAGCTCATGAGATCTGACAGCTGCACTCGGCTCCCCGGGATGGGGCACCGGGATTAATCCTGCCACGGAAAAGGCACAGGCTGCAGGGGGCTCGGCCTGGCAGCACTTTAAGCTGTGCCTAAAACAAAAGGAATGGCCTAAAAGCCCGCTTTTGGCTGGTGCCAAGTGGCCAAAAAAACGCTGAGAGGTTTGACTTTGCCCCTTTGGACCTGCAGCCCGTTAGTGGCACCAATCACCTGGGAAAGGAAGGGAGAGGAAGCCTCGATTCCCATGGAAGGAACACTGGGTGCTTAAAATATCCCTTTGCCTTTTTCTGCCCCAAATCCATCACCTCGCTGCGCTGCCTGCTCGGCTCTGACACTCATTAACCAGCAGAACATGAAACAGGAGCTGGAAAACTTCACCATCAACTTTCTTCCAGCTGCTAAAATTAGTCCTGCTGAATCTTCCTTGTTCTGCAGCTCCATTTATTAAAGCCTGCTGGCATATATATATATTTTTTTTTTTAAATTAATTACAAAATTCACTTTAAAGTACTCCAGCTGGTTTTCTTTGAGCTCTGGGAGGCTAAACTGGGAGCAGGTTGGGAGGAGGGGGTGCTGCCTCCCCTCAGGTAGCCCCCCACACTCCTCTCCTTCTTCCACAATTCTATTTTTAAGCCACATTTCCCCCTGCTTATTGCTGTCATTAATCATGCATTCAGCCCCGTGTACAGTTGCAAAGAATTTATATTTCCTGCAAATGTACACAGACCTGTATTTTTCAAACAAGGATTCTGATGTGAAGGCAGCTAAATTCAGATTATTTTCGAGGCACACAAAGTTATAGTTGGGTTTGGGGACCCCCACACCCCCAAGGCTCTGTCAGAACAGGCAAGCAGGGAAATCTATTGCCCCCTGCTAATGGCAGAAAATAGCTCTGAAAAGAAGATTTATTATTCATGTTTAACTATTGATTTCATGAGCAGGTCTTGAAAAGATCCTGAGCCCACCTCGAGCTGAGGATGGGCTCGGTGATGAGCAGCTCCTGGGGGATTTCATGGGTCGGAATGCTCCAAAAGCACCAAACAGAGAATCAAAGGCTGCTTTGGGTTGGAAGGGACCTTAAAGCTCAGCGCATTCCAGACATTCCCATGGGCAGGGACACCTTCCACGACCCCAGGTTGCTCCAAGCCCCATCCAAAGCCACTCCAGGCTCCCTTAAGTAGTTTTTCTCCATCTCTCCTGCAGGTTCCCTGCAAGTTCTGGAAGGCCACAATCAGCTCACCCCAAAGCCTCTCTTCTCCAGCGATCCCAGTCTTTTCTCGGAATCATCCTCTAATCACCTTCATCCCTTTTTTCCCTCCCCATTTTTACCTTTCCAGCCCTTTTTTTGTACAACTGAACTTTTGTACAAGTTGGACTTTCCTGTTCGGGGATGTTCAGCACCTCAGCACTAATATTCAGCTGCCTGTGCAGGTCTTGCCCTTCCACCTTTGATTTTCACCTTTTTTTTAAAATTATTTAAGGGCTTGGGAGGACTCTCTGTGCTGCCGAATCAAGAAGCTGAAAAGCTGAGTTCCATTTTGGGAGAGAAAAGTGGGATTTGCATGATTTTGGCCACGTAAACCAGGGGGTTGAAAAGCAAAATGGGGATATTGTGAGAGACAAACGAATGATTTGGGGTTGCTTCAGCTGCAGATTGAGTTATTCCACAATGAACTGGAGGAAAAAATCCTTGACATTCTCTTCCTTGACTCCATGTGAACACAGTCATAAACCCAGCAAACTGAGTGGTCTTAGGACAACCAGAGGGGGATTTATCAAGTCTGACTCAACGAGGCTAAAATTAAGATGAGGACTAGAGCAGAGTGACCCCAGATCAGCCTATAATTCTGTATATAATTGCTTTTCTCTTATTTGAAATGGAATACTTGGGAGCAAAATTAAAAAAAAAAAAAATAGATGGATAGCAAAGCTGTTACTGAAAATCAGCATTTCTGCCACTCTTCAATTTCCAAGCTGAGCTCCTGTTGCTAATGGAAAAATTTGTCCACAAAAATCTCTCTCTACACTGATAAAACAAGTGCAGGTTGATGGATTTGGTATAAAAATGGTAGAAATGGTTCAATCACCTATTGAAAATTAAAAAAAAAAAAAAATTAAAAATTGAAATTACCATGAAGTAAATCAACATTTGAAAGGTAAAAAACCCCTTTTTTAATTCCTGAAGTGAAGAGATGTGTGGCATGCCGAGGGTGTAACTAAATATCCTCACTGCCTCCACGAAAGGCACAAAGCTCATTTGGAATAAAAGTGAGGAAAGTGCTGATTTTTTGTCTTCTCGTGGCTTGGTTCTGAAGCTGGGCCCTTTCCCATCAGATCTGCTCCCTCCCCAATCCCTTCCAGGTTGGATGATGCCAAAATTCAAGCCTAAACCCCCTCAGGGTTTGTTCCAGCCTCATAAATGCCCAGCTCCTGGTACCTTCTCTACACCCTGGAAGGTTTCCCGTCCCATCCCAGATGGATTTGATTCCATCCCAGGATAAACTCAGCCATGGATGTGCAGGGATTCAAAGCAGCACATCCTTCCCCTGCTGCTCTACACCTCCCAAAAACCCAGCCCGGGGGGGTCATTGCTGGATATTTGCGAGGGAAGGTGGGAATTCCAGGGAATTCTGGTGAATTCCAGGCTGAATTTCCTGCCCAGCCAGAGCAGAGGGAAGGATGAGGATGAGCATTTGTAGTTCAGAATGAAATGAAATAATAAAAAAGGGGGGTGGATAGAACCCAGACTGCAGTGGCAGGATATTAATGCAGTGCAAAGTGATTTATATTTGCTGGGCTCCTCTCAAAGCCGTCTGTTAGAAGTCATTTCTATTTAAATGAGAGTGAAAAGGAAACTAATTCCACTTGCTGTCCTCACTCCCCCTTCTTGTCACTGTGACCGGAGCTGGTGCAGAAAATGACTTTGTTTGTACTCTGAATCTCTTAATTCGAGCATGTTCTGCAGCAGATAAAAAATAAATCAGTGTATTTAGAGAATCCCTATTCTGAGAGAAGGCTGTGGAGGTGGGGTGAGAGGCAGGGACACGGCTGGGGGATGAAACCCCCTGATTTTCAGGGTGTCTCTGAATTTTGAGCAGCTTATTAAAAGCAGTGAGAGTGTTCTCAGCCATGCATTTAGAATTTCAAGTCAGGTGAAAGACGGTTCTGGCTGCTTCTGAACAGATTCAGCCATCGCTAATAATTACTGTTAATTAAAGAGCTCTTTGTGCCCTTAGCAAAGTCTGACAGCGCGGGAAGGATTCGGGTTCAGAGGAGCCTCTTAAAATATCCTAAGGGGAAAATTTCCAGGGTTTAATTGGGAAGCTGCTGGCTGCGCTATCACCAGCATCCTCCTGCCCTGCAGCAGGAACCTCATCCTGGGATGAGCTTTTTTTGGGCAATTCCGAAGTGGAAAAGCCTCTGGAGCAGCAGCCCAGCAATGGAACGATCCCCACATCCTCCAGGAGCTTTGGAGAGAAAAAAAATCAGTGAAGCAGTGGACAAACCAGCTCTTACCCGTGTGCCCTTCTCTCCGTTGGCTCCTGGAAATCCGGGGAAGCCGATGGAGCCCTGGGGGGAAGAGCAAACAGAGAGGGAGAGGCTCAGGAGTCACCCAGGGGCAGCTCTGGCCATCCCCACCAGCACCCACCGGCCTGGAGTGACCCCAGGGCTCCCAGCCCTCGTCCCCTAAACCTCCCTCGAATAACAGCAAAACCATCTCAGGCCTGGGATGACCTCACAAATTCAATTTCCTCCAAAAACAACACCAAAAAAATGAATCCACGGCTCATTAGCAGTCCCTGCAAAGAGCCAAGCCCACGGTTGTGATGGGAACCCAGGCAGGATTTGGGATTTCAGCTCCTAAGTCACTGTGGTGCACATGAAAATTTAACTCCTGGCTTGTTCCTTTCTGATGTCAGCGCCTGGAGAATTGCTGCTGCTGCTTTTAAAATATGAATTAGTCCAAGAAAATGCAAAAAACCACCCCCCCCCAACCCTACTCCAGATATAAAATGCAAATTAAAAAAGAAACCATCCCCACCACAAGCAGGAAACAATCTCTTGCAGATAATTATGTCTCCAGAATGAAACAAGCCTGGGTTGGATTTTTTTAAAGCAGTGAACATGAATAATAAAACACGATTCTTAAAAAAAGAAGTTAACAAAGACAGAAGTTCCCAAAGCCTCCAGGGCATGTGAAAACTGGGCTCTAGCCTGAGTCTATGGAGTGGAATTCACAGTTTTAATTTAAAAAAACGCCTTGAAAATGGCCTGAACGGAGGTGGGCGTGGAGATAAGCTACAAAGGATGTTTGCAAATATGCAAATGGCAGCTTTATTTTCATTTCAGGGAGACCCTGAGTCATTAGCTAGTCTCCCTAATTAATTAGATAATGCTATCTTGGAAGATAAAAACCCTAATCCAAGGAGAAGGACTGTAATGGCTTTCACCAGCAGGAAAGCTCCCAGGGAGCTTCCCAGGATCCACCCCTGCACATCCCAGCCCTTCTCCAGCTCTTGCCACCACTTCAGGACCGACGCCGTGCACAACCAGCCCCTGAATTCCAGCAGCTCAGGGCTGGGAGCTATTTTTGCCCATCCCTATTTTTGTCCTGCATGGGCGGAAAGGAGGGACCTCATCCCACGAGTGGAGGCTGAGCTGGGCTGTGTCCCTGGGCTCTCCATCCCCTCCCAAACCTCCTCATCCCATCTGGAACCTCCTCATCCCATCTTGAACCTCCTCATCCCCTTCCAAACCTCCTCATCCCATCTTGAACCTCCTCATCCCATCCTGAACCTCCTCATACCCTCCCAACCCTCCCCATCCCCTCCCAACCCTCCTCATCCCATCCCATCCCATCCCAAACCTCCCCATCTCCTCCCAAACCTCCCCATCCCAGTCACCTTCGGGCCCTGCCTGCCCGGATACCCAGGCAGTCCTGGCACGCCGAGTTTTCCCTGGAATACAAGGAAAAGTGTGTTAGACCTCAGGAGCAGCTTCAGAGCCAGCACGAAGGGGGATGCACAAAGAGGAGCAGAGCAGATGGGACCTGGTGGAATTAAACTTTGGGGGCACTGAGCTCATCCTCTGCCCTCCCTGAGGGATGCCCAGTGGGGAGATGCAGAGTGAGGGCTGTAACTGTGCTGGGAACCAGTTGGGAATGGTTGGGGTATTATTTAAATTAGACTGGAGTCCATCATACTTTTGATTTCTCCATTTTCCCCCCTCTGATCTCTTTTCCAAAGCATTGTTCCCAAATAACCCCGAAGAGAGCAGAACCTCAACGTGGCTGCGCCGAACCCACCGCCCTCGGGCCTCCCTTCACACACAACTCCCACAGCTCCTCTTCACCCCTCTGCCCTAAAACTGCCCCCTCCCAGCACTGCCAAGAATACACACAGCCAAAAATGGTGGGATTCGGTGGCAAACACGGAATCGCCATCCTGGGCTCACCTTCTCTCCTGCAGGCCCAAGAGGCCCCGGATCTCCATTGGGGCCAGAGCGACCTTTGGGACCTTCGGGCCCGTCCTCACCCCGAGGGCCGGGCGGGCCGATTTCCCCCTGTTAATCACATGAGAAGTGTTAATTAGACAGGCAGGCCCCAGATCTCGTGTTTGCTGCCTGCAGATATTCCGTGGAGCTGCTCTGGGAGAAAGCTGGGCTTCACCAGGAGGCTCAGGAGAGATGAAATCGTGGAGTGTGACCAAAGCACCGGGGTTTGATTCCCACAAAATCCATCTTTTCCTGCACCTGTTATCCCATCCACACACGGAATATCTCCACAAACCCAGCCTTCATTAGCTCCGATTGCAGCCCTTTCCCCCTCCTCCCGCTTCCCAAACTGTGGCTGGATGTGCAAAGCAAAGCCTGGGAAGTGTTTGCTCGAGGGCTGAGCTGGGCAGCTGCAGGATGATGATGGGAATTACTGGGAAATCTGAGAGTGAGCTGTCGACGCGGATTGTGGCACTGCCAGCTCCAGCACAGGGGACAGCAGCGTCACTTTGTCACACGGGGGAGCAGGACATGGTGCTGGGAACAGCCAGGAGCTGCTGGATTGTCCCGCGGGTCCCAGACTCTCACCCGGTCTCCTTTGATGCCCATGTCACCTTTGAAGCCAGGGAAGCCATCTTCACCCTGAATAACGGAGAAGGGAAACATCACCCAAGGTGTAGAGATGGGAAAAAAAGAATTTAAGTTTCTAAAGCCTCACTCTTACCCACAGTGAGGGCCCCACACTGCCCATCTCAGTGGCTTCTCCACGTCCCTGGAGTGCACAAACGAGCACGGAAACCCACCCAAAACCCCAAAGAACCCCTACGGCGTCCCCAAACGTCCCTGGATCCCATCCTGGCTGCAAGCCAGCATCACAAACAGGCCCAACGTGAATAACAAGACCTTGGCAGCACTGGGAACCAATTATTTCTGAAGTAGAACTGGTTTTATTCTCACGGAGGAGGTTTTACACCCGGCTCCCAGGCAGCCTCCAGGACGCTGCAATATTTCCTTCAGCCAAGAAGGTTTAATTGCAGATTAATCAATAATGCATCTCATCCCTCAGCCAGTCTCTGATAGGCAACGAAGACGCAGTTCCCAGAAAGTTTTAAAGTTTGGAAGATCCCAAGCTAAAACTGCTGCATTTGCTGGGGAGGGGCAGGAATGAAGGAAAGGTGCTCAGACCTCTTTTTTTCCCCCCAAGAAAAGCCCCTCGTGCAGGAGAAAACTTCCCAGTGGGATCCACCTACAAAAATGCTCAAAAATTGTAGAAACTCAACCCAAACTGAACTCACCTTTTCCCCCTTGGTGCCTTTCAACCCACGAACTCCATCTGCTCCCTTGAGAGAGAAACCAAGATGTCACCAGGGTACAGGTAAAGTTGAGAGTGAAGAAATTAAAAATCGCCATTAATTGTGGTGATTTCTGCTTTCTCGGATGTTTAATTGTATCTCTGCAAACTGTGATGCTCCTAAACATGCTATTAATTAAATATTAATTGCTGCTGTCCTCTGGCTTTTGGCTCACCAGGGAGCATCTTATGGTCCCAAACCTTTGCTGCCATTTGGTAGCTGGGGTCGGTGATCTCTATCCATAAGTTCTGTTTCCAGGGATAAAATTCACTATGAAATTTGTTTTTCTGTCTATATTTTCCATAAAAACTGGAAAAAATAAACATTGGCTATCCACACCAGCACAAGAAAAACCACCACTTTTGGGGTTTGTTTTTTAAAGGAATAACACTTTTCTTGGGCATTTTAATTTTTTCTTCCTTTTAGCATGTCAAGGAAAAGTCTAATTAAAAATCCATCAAGATTTGTGCAGCAGAACAGGGCTCTGGTAAGGGAGGAAAGATCTAAAAGTTATTTATGGCTACAAACCCAATCAGACACTTTTTTTTTTAATTTCCAGCCCGTGGAACGCTGCTTGTAGGAACATAAACCTTGGCTGTAGGGGTTTGGTGCACCACACAATTTCTTTAACTCCCTCTAATGCGGAGCAGTTCCACTTTAATGGGAAATCCAACATTCCCTAATGGATCACTCTGTCTCAATCTGCAGCCTGGCAAGAAATGAGCTGGAATTTCGCTCTGCTTAAACACATCCCACTGAAAGTCTGAAGGTGGAACAGCAAATGGGTTTCTGCTGTTGAAAAGGGAGGTTTGAGAGGGTTTAATTTCACCTCTCTCTGTCCTCAAGCTGTGTTTGTATTTGCCAGTGCAGATCCCTGCGGATTCGTGGGATTTTTGGGATGCAGGGTGCATCTGCACCTGAATTAGTGCATCCTGATGAGTGTAAAACCAGAGGAGAATGGGGAAAAAAATCCCCCACTGCCTCAGCAGCAGCAGGAACGAGGCAGGAGCTGGAATTCAATCCACGAAAAAGCACATGGCTGGGACACCCAGGCTCTGCCTAGCAAGGTTTGGGATCAGCAGCGTGAAAAGCCGGCTTTGTGTCGAGAAGAGGCTGCTCTGGTTTATTAACCTCGTTAAATTGTGGCTGGGATTGACTCTGGTTGTAAACTGGGAAGAATGGGAATGGGAGAATTACGAGGGAAATCTCTCCAAAGTGCTGGACTGGGGTTACTGGGGAGCAGGGAATTTGTAATCCCCATGGATAAAATGCTGGGCCAAGACTCGCTGGAACAATAAATGCAGGTGGTCACTGAGGTGGCCCTGAGTGGACATCTGTGCCCCTCAGCAGTGCCCAGAATTCCAGGGACGTGGACACTGCTCCTGCATCTCCTTACCTTGACTCCACGTGGTCCTGGATAACCAATGGGGCCCTGAGGACCTGGGGGACCCTGAGGGGACGAAATGCAAACAAGAAAAACATGTCAAAAAAACAACACAAAGAGTAGAGATAAGGAGAGGGTGTGGAAAACAAATTTCCTGTTTCCCACATGGGATAAGAATGGCAGCAGCAAACCACAAATAGTCCAAAATAGTCCAAAATAACCCAAAATAGCCCAAAATAGCCCAAAACAACCCAGGGAGCTGCAGGAGCATCACCTGGAGCAGGTGTGCTGGGCTGAGCTCATGGCAAAGATCCACCCAACAGGAAAAGGAGGATGAGGAGGGTCAGGATAGAAACAAGTTGTTAGCAAGGGGATTTATACACCAGGTATGATTTGTGGTTTGGCTTGAAGAAAACCAGGGAGGAGGAACATGTTCTGCTGCCTCCCTGCTCCCGAAGCACCCTGGTGATGATCACACGGAGGACGGATCACCCCCAAACCATTCTGATTTCTGCAGAGGAAAGGCTGGAATTTGCAGCCTCCTGTGACACCAGTGGGACAAATCCAGCTGTGGTTGTGTCCAGCTGCACCAGTGCTGGGTGCCCACCCAGCTGGGCTGAGCTCTAAGCAGAGACTTTGGACAAGTGCAGTGTTTTCTGAGAGCCTGGGCTGCAGCAGGAATGCAGCTGGCAAATCTCCTGGACAGACGGACCAGTGCATAATTCAAGGGCTTTGGCCTCCGGCAATAATCTCAAATATATTGTTAAAGAGGGACTTGGAAGGGGAGGAGGGGGAAAAATCTATTTTCTGCATTCCTTGTGCCACAAAGGATATTTATTTGTGTCTGTCAAGAGCAAGCTTCCCTTCACAGGTTCAGTCTCGGCGTGTGCTGGTCTGTGGAGCTCTGCTGGCCAGGAGAGCTGGAAGGAGCTCAGAAGAGACACCCAGACAGACCAAATCTGGGTTCAGCTTTCAAATTTCAGCTGTGTTTGCTTCTCAGCACCTCCCCTGCCCCCCATCCCCGTGCAGATCCATCTCTTGGCAGAGCTGAGGGTCTTGTGGACACCTACCTGACTCCCCTTCTCTCCAGGAGGACCTTCCTTGCCAGGATGACCCTATGGATAAAAGACACAAAGAGAATTTTGGGCTTTAATGCACATGTAATGCTTTGGTTTATTTGTCAGAGAGCAGCTGCTCCCCAGGAAGCTCCCACTGACACAAGTGGCCCCTCCTGAAGCCACCTTGTTTTTCCCAAAAGGAAGAGAGCAGCATTTGGATCCTTGGTGCTTTTCTACCTGGTTATTTCTAATTTTCCCCTTCAGCACCTCCCAGCAGAGCAGCAGGAAGCATTCTGGAATATTCTTTGCATAGCAGAACACCTGGGCGAGTTCAGCAGGAAAGCAGCACAGGGATTTTGCAGGTAGGAAAGGAGATAAAATCCATGTGGCAGGAAACTTGTGAAGGTCACAAGATGCCCAGACTGGTCAGAGCCCCTCATTAAGTTCCTAATTCCTGGAGTCCAGCACCAGATCCCGTGCCAAGTGCTCAGCTAACCTGCATCCCTGCTAGACAGAGGCTGGCTGGAGGCTGGCCAGCATTCCTCTTGGGATTTGATGCTGAATAATTCAGCATCCCAGAGTTTCCAACGTGTTCTCATCACCAGCCTTTAGAGCCTTTTGCTGGGGTTGCAGGCAGGAAAAATCAAAGTGTGAATTGCCTCAGGTAGAGGTGGGAGGATCAGTGAGAAATGGGGGAGTCCAGCAAAGTGGTTTGGAGTGGTTTCCCTGCAGCTGGATCCAAAATGGAGCTGGGATGGAAAAGAACTCTTGGATTGGCAATATCTACAATATCAACCAGCCCTAAAAGGGCACTCACTGCACATCCAGGGACCTTTATTTTTTAAGGATGATGGAAGCACCTCCAGCTGCTCTTAAAGCCATTTTCTACTCATTGGTGTCTTCACCGAACTCTCTCCTTTAAATACACAAATTTCTACCAAAAAACTCTGACTGTCTCCCATCATCAGTTTCAGAAGGGAATGTCAGACAAGCCACACTCCCTAAACCAAGCTGGTTTAATAAAGGAACAAAATGACAGCTGTCATTCCTCCATCAGCAAAACAGGGGAGAGAACTCAAATTTCCGTTTGTTCTGTGATTTTAATGGCACCAAGAGGGGCACAAAGGATCCATAAAACCACTCCTGCCTTCAGCTCCAGGATGAACCTGCAGCAGCATTCCAAAGGTTTGGGCCACTCTGCACTAAATCATGCCCATTTTCACCGTGCCCATCTCCCTGGCTGCTCCTGAGATCACCAACTGATGAGCAGCTCTGGCAGCGAGGGGATTTCCAGGGATTTTCCAAGACGGATTTCTAGAAATAGAACATTTTTAGTCCTTGGAAAGAGCAACACAAACCCTCCAACCCTGCCCACCTGTGGGAAAGGTGCCCTGTCCGTGCACAGCCACTCTGCAGCTCCTCCACAGCCTCCAGGCTGCTTAAAAATAGAGTTTCTCCAGCAGAACCTCCCTGGAGGCTGCTGCAGGAATTTCACATCAAAACCTACAGATTTAGAGATGTTCTGGGCTTTGCTGGAGCTGCTCTGTTGACTCAGCTAACAATTGTACGGATGTTCCAAGTGCCCTCGGTAGGAATGATAATCCCAGGCTGGGAAATGTCATTTCTCTTTTTTTTTTCCTCTGGCCGTGCTCTGCATTTGCATTTGCAGAATGAAACAGTTTTGTGGGATTTTTTTTTTTCATTCTTAAATGGATGCCTCTCTGAGATGGGTAAAAACGAGATCGGGTTGCAAGGCCGGTGATTTTTTTGAGCCTGATTTCTAGAGCGAGGAGCAAATGATGTTTAAAGTGGGATTAGAGAAGGGGAAGCTGGGAGAATGGAGCATTGACAGGTCATTTCCACTTGCTCTTATCACCCCTGTGCAGCAGCGAGGGCAGGAGAGCCCCAGGCAGGGCTGGGGTGTGAATAAACACACACAGGATCCACCCCTGCCTCCAGAAAACAGAGGAGGAGCAAGAAGAAGGGAAAGAGAAGCTTGAAGAAGTACCCGGGATGAGCAAAGCTGTGACGGAGTTTCCCAAACTGATCCCAGCCTGCAAGGAAGGTGAGCTGACCTTGCAGGACGTTGGGTTTTTTCCATCTTACACTTTTTTTTCCATATTAAACTGTCTTTTCTTCCATACTAAACTCTCTTTATTTCCATATCAAACCTCCTTTATCCCAATCCATGAGTTTTCTTGCTTTTACCCTTCCCATTCCCTCCCTTTGAGCTGTGAGGGGCTCACATCACAACCTGGGCTCCCGTTTCCCAAGCCCAGGGGCCGTTCCAGGGTGGGTGGATGCAGGAGCAGCCCCAGCAGGGAAGCAGGAGAGGAGAACTTACCGGAGGCCCATCAGCACCAGGCATGCCAGGGAGGCCAGGTTTGCCCAGCGGGCCCTAAAACCCAAACAGAAAATCAATCAGAGCCTCCAGAGCATCAGAGGATGGAGATTTCCAGCCACGTTTCCTGCTCTTCCCAGCTGTGAGAGGCTGCAGAGATGGAAAAGCTGCCACAGCTTGTAAGGAACGTGTTTATTTCTGCGGGCAGAGCTGTTCCAGCAGCCTGGGATGCTGCAGTGCTGCGCTGGCACCTCACGCTCAGCCAGGATGCAGCAATGAGAGCCCCACGGGAGCCTGAGGCACCACATCCTACCGAAAACCCAGGGTGCTGCACGGCTGGGTGAGGACAAGGTGAGGATATCAAACTGCGGGGTCACAGCACCAAGAAATGCCCTTTTTTGGGTGAAAAATGACAAAGGAGAGGAGCTGCCCCAGCTGACTGGGCTGGCTGCTCTAACCCTGCTCAGTGAGCACCTTTTAATTAGCAGCTCCTGATTCCTCACACATCAGGAAGTGCCACTTATCTGACAGAGCTGTCAATGTGCTCCTTCCCAGGGGGATTATTGATAATTCCACTCCAGACGAGCAGGAGGGGACACACAGGGACACACACACACAGTGTCCCTGCCCAGTGGGAGCTGAGCAAACCCTGGAGAACAAGTCTGAAGGAAAAACTTCTCCTCCTTTAAATCCTGCTGGTCCCGGGGCTGCTGGGGGAAACTTCTCCTTTAAATCTTGATTTTTCCCAGGGCTGCTGGGGAAACATCTCCTTTGAATTCTGATTGTCCCAG
>VZTF01003499.1:80961-93969 GCA_013397755.1 Cnemophilus loriae | reverse complement strand
GGATTTTTTTTTTTCATTCTTAAATGGATGCCTCTCTGAGATGGGTAAAAACGAGATCGGGTTGCAAGGCCGGTGATTTTTTTGAGCCTGATTTCTAGAGCGAGGAGCAAATGATGTTTAAAGTGGGATTAGAGAAGGGGAAGCTGGGAGAATGGAGCATTGACAGGTCATTTCCACTTGCTCTTATCACCCCTGTGCAGCAGCGAGGGCAGGAGAGCCCCAGGCAGGGCTGGGGTGTGAATAAACACACACAGGATCCACCCCTGCCTCCAGAAAACAGAGGAGGAGCAAGAAGAAGGGAAAGAGAAGCTTGAAGAAGTACCCGGGATGAGCAAAGCTGTGACGGAGTTTCCCAAACTGATCCCAGCCTGCAAGGAAGGTGAGCTGACCTTGCAGGACGTTGGGTTTTTTCCATCTTACACTTTTTTTTTCCATATTAAACTGTCTTTTCTTCCATACTAAACTCTCTTTATTTCCATATCAAACCTCCTTTATCCCAATCCACGACTTTTCTTGCTTTTACCCTTCCCATTCCCTCCCTTTGAGCTGTGAGGGGCTCACATCACAACCTGGGCTCCCGTTTCCCAAGCCCAGGGGCCGTTCCAGGGTGGGTGGATGCAGGAGCAGCCCCAGCAGGGAAGCAGGAGAGGAGAACTTACCGGAGGCCCATCAGCACCAGGCATGCCAGGGAGGCCAGGTTTGCCCAGCGGGCCCTAAAACCCAAACAGAAAATCAATCAGAGCCTCCAGAGCATCAGAGGATGGAGATTTCCAGCCACGTTTCCTGCTCTTCCCAGCTGTGAGAGGCTGCAGAGATGGAAAAGCTGCCACAGCTTGTAAGGAACGTGTTTATTTCTGCTGGCAGAGCTGTTCCAGCAGCCTGGGATGCTGCAGTGCTGCGCTGGCACCTCACGCTCAGCCAGGATGCAGCAATGAGAGCCCCACGGGAGCCTGAGGCACCACATCCTACCGAAAACCCAGGGTGCTGCACGGCTGGGTGAGGACAAGGTGAGGATATCAAACTGCGGGGTCACAGCACCAAGAAATGCCCTTTTTTGGGTGAAAAATGACAAAGGAGAGGAGCTGCCCCAGCTGACTGGGCTGGCTGCTCTAACCCTGCTCAGTGAGCACCTTTTAATCAGCAGATCCTGATTCCTCACACATCAGGAAGTGCCACTTATCTNTTTAATTAGCAGCTCCTGATTCCTCACACATCAGGAAGTGCCACTTATCTGACAGAGCTGTCAATGTGCTCCTTCCCAGGGGGATTATTGATAATTCCACTCCAGACGAGCAGGAGGGGACACACAGGGACACACACACACAGTGTCCCTGCCCAGTGGGAGCTGAGCAAACCCTGGAGAACAAGTCTGAAGGAAAAACTTCTCCTCCTTTAAATCCTGCTGGTCCCGGGGCTGCTGGGGGAAACTTCTCCTTTAAATCTTGATTTTTCCCAGGGCTGCTGGGGAAACATCTCCTTTGAATTCTGATTGTCCCAGAGCTGCTGGGGGAAACTTCTCCTCCTCTAAATCCTGCTGGTCTCAGGGCTGCAGGGGGAAACTTCTCCTTTAAATCTTGATTTTTCCCAGGGCTGCTGGGGAAACATCTCCTTTGAATTCTGATTGTCCCAGGGCTGCTGGGGGAAACTCCTCTGCCTTTAAATCCCGCTGGTCCAAGGCCAGCACCAACCCCACGTGGACAGCCAGAAAATCAGAGAGGCAGAGGTAGGGGATCCATGGGCTCTTCCCATTATCATCCCACTCAGACTCCCAAAACCCACAGAAAAAAGAACATTTTCAATCCTCTCCTCATGTTTTACCATAGGCTGCCTTCAAAATGTTTCTCCTTAGAGGGGAAATGAATGCAAATATGATGAATTAGAGGTAAACCGAGGTGGCTTGATCTCTCCTCTGTCTGGAATGAGAGGCATTAGACTTTCATGGCCACGGCTGCAAACAGATGTTGCACATGGGGCAAAGGAGCAGCTGAAGGAGCAAAATGCAAATCCATGGCTGAGGCCAGAGCTGAATTTCAACTCACTTTCTCTCCTGGGGGACCGATGGCGCCTTGCGGACCTGGAAGACCCTGTGAAAAACCAAAAAAAAAAATAAAATTAGGGTCGTTAAGGAACAAGTTATTCCTTCCAAATGCATCTTGGCAGAGTCTCGGCTGAGCATTGTTTTAGTGAGGGCTCCCCCAGCTCCATTCATTCCCAAAATGTCTTGTGAGGGGCAATAAAATGTGCAGAGAGCTGCACGGGCTGTGGGCAGCCAGGCTCAGCCCAGGAGGGAGCCAGGGATGCTCTGAGGAGCAGGAGTCCCTGAGAGCCATGGGAAAGGCCTGGATATCTGCCTTGTCCACCTCCTTCTGGAGGAACTGGACGTGTCAAACATCAGGATGTGACTTGGCCAAACAGATTTCCTGGAGCTGCTCTGGCTTTGCCACAGCCAGGTGAGAATGGGGGATCCGACACTGGGAGTGTTTGCAGGAAGATTTTGGACCAGCAAAGCTCCTCCAGCCAATTCCCAGCAAATCCCCCAAAGTGCTGCTCCCGTTTCTGGTGCTGAATTCTCGTTCCTTTTCCCCACCTGTGGAGAAGGGGATTTGTTCTTACCTGAGCCCCTGGGTTCCCCTGCTGTCCTGGGGGGCCTGGCTCGCCCTGAGGGCCCTGTGAGGAGACAAGGGCAGGGGTGAAGGTGGGAAAGGTGAGATGGAGCTGGAACCACAATTCCTGGATCCCTCCCTGGATTCCCACTGCCTGGATACACCTGAGCTGGATCCACCCCCTCCCACAGCACCCTGAACTCCCTCTGACCTTCTCCCAGTAACCAAGAGCTCCTGGAAACGCTTTTCCAGGCTCTGGAAAAGTGGGATAAGGAAGTGGAAAGTGACTTCAAGGCACACTGACTCCTCTCCAGGGATTTCCAGCCCAAAGGAGCTGAGCAAGGCTCTACCACCACCTGGCTCTGCATTTCTACTCCAGGGAATCCATCCCATCCCATCCCATCCTCAGAAAGGTTTTTCCCCTCTCAGTTAAAAGCCTCTATTTTGATATTCATTAGCCCAGCACGCATCTCGAGGAAAATGTTTCATCTTTCACGGAGAAATAATGTGTAATTCCATCAGAAATTACAATAAATTAACATCCATTTAATGCAGGAAGATGTTCCTGGTGTTTTTCAAGGGCTTTGATAGGAATCTAGACCAGGCTAAAAAGCAATTAGCAAACCTAATCGAACAGAATTTCACATTTTGCCCTATAGAACATCTAAACTGCCTGCAAAAATTTGCAGGGGGAACTTACCACATTCCCTTTGGGTCCTGTTTGTCCATCCATGCCAGCCACGCCCTTGGAAAGGATTTAAAAAACACAGCAGTAAGAAAATATCACATTATTTCACACCACAAAAGCAGGGAAATTGCCATAAAAATAATAAAAAAAAAAATCAAGAAGCCCTTTGGGCCACGTGGAAAGGGAACAATTTCCTAAAGGTGTTTGGTAAAGCAGCCAATTCCATGAATCCAGGTGAATTTTTAGAAGTCATTTTAGAGCTTTCCCCTTTGGTTTAACCTGCCTGGGAGGCACAATCAGCACCGGGCTGAGGAATTCCTGGCTGGATTGCATCCCACAGGGAGCAGGCAAAGGAAAACAGGGAAAAACCACCTGGATTGGGAGGCAAGGCAGCTGCTGAAGGAGACAGGGCTGTGCTGCCTTGTGCCAAAAAACCTGGGGTCAAACACTCCCTGAGCACCTCCACTGAGGGGGGACAGGGAGATGTCCCCCTGCCACCATTTCAGAATCGTGGAATTGTCAAGGTTGGAAAACACCCCTAAAATCACCAAATCCAGCATCAACCCAGCCCCAGCACCGTGTTCACCACCAAGCCACGTCCCCAAGTGCCACACCCACGTGGGTTTTGAACACTTCCGTGGATGGCGACTCCACCATTCCCTGGGCACTGCTTGACCACTCTTTCCAGGAAGAAACTGTTCCTAATACCCACCCTAAACCTCCCCTGGCACAACTTGAGGCCTTTTCCTCTCATCCTGTCGCTGGTTACCCGGGAGAGGAGACTGATCCCCCTCACCACAACCTCCTGCCAGGGAGCTGTAGAGAATAAGATCTCCCTGAGCCTCCTCTCCTCCAGGATAATCTCTTGCTGTGGGGTGCAACATCCCATCCGTGGGAGACGAGACAGTCCGGGAGCAAATCTTCAATTCAATCCCTTCCTCATTAAATTCCAGCAGCACCAGGAGCTCGCAGCAAAGATGTCCTCACATCCCAGGAGGGGTGAAAGGCCACGAAATATTCCCCATTAAACACTGACCCCTTTAGCTTTGGGGTTGGGTTTTAAGGTCTGGGATTCCAGCGAGCAGCAGTGATTTAGGGAGAGTCCCTGCATCAGCACTTCCAGGGATGAGGTCTCCTGAATAAAATCCCACATGCTCCAGCCTCAGCTCTGGCCTGGAATATGAAGGAACTGCTTCAGAGCCCTCGGCAGGAGTTAACAGCACAGGCACTGTGTTAATAACTCTCATCCCTCCCTTCCAGCCTGAGCAAGGCATTCATATTTACTCAGGTGGGGCAAATCTGCTGCTGCCGTGCGTGGACATACCACTGAAAACGGGGGAGCAGACAGACTCTGAGCCACGGGGTTTTTTGTTTTTTGGGATATCACTCCTTTTCATTGCCCAGATGTGGCAAATTATGCAGCTGGATGAGCTGCTGGAATGGCTGAGGGGGTTTTTTTGTGTGGAAGGCTCTGGGGAAGGGAGCAGGGAACTCACCGGTGGCCCCGGGGGTCCTGGGGGTCCCTTGGGGCCCAGCAATCCTCGGGGTCCCTGTGGGGGGAAAAAAACAGGGTTAGAATTCCGGTCTCAGGACGAGCATCTCACTGGACACGGACACAGCAGGGCTGGGAAGGACCTTGCTGGTGCTGCAGCAGCTCCCCTGAGTTACAGACTGGGAGAGAAATCCTGTGGGCACAGACCCTTGAGTGATAAAGCAAAATAACATGGGCACAGCCGTTTATTCTTTGGACTGGAACAAATTCCCCTCGAACCAACTTTTTAAAAATTGATTTAATCCTATTCCCGCATTACCCTGTAACCCACACTGTTTGCAGCCAGGTCATTCCAGCTGGGAAGTTGTGAAGGACGACCTGATAACACCAATGGATCATCCCAAAAATCCCTCCAGGTTGAGCTTTTATCACAGACAATCCACACAACTCAGCAAGGCTGGGGAAGGTTTCCAGCCTGCAGCATAAATGTACATTTTAAAGGCATTTGGTCATCCAGCATGAACAGGTCAGGACTTCTGCTCTGCTGGTGTTTTCCTTCCTGTGAGCTCTCACTGAGAGCTCAGCTTTTAATCCCAGGCCCTTCCTGGAAGGAAGGGAACACTGGGAATTTGTATGGATGGAGCTCCTTCGCTGCCATGCAGGAAAATGATTAATGGGCAGTTTTATCTGTCTGCCCAAATATTGCACAGCCCCCTCTTTATGATGCAGAGAGGGCTGAGGAATTAAAATGAAATGTTCCAGGGTGGAATAGGAGACATTAACGAAATGTCTCATCTCGGAGGTCGTGGGGATTCTGATCCTGCAAAAAAATTTGCAGTTTCCAGCAAAAAGTGGATGAATCCAAGGCTCTGTCCCAGCCACTGGAGACCTCCTGGGATAAAGTCCTTAATGAATCCCAGAGGAGAAACTCCACTGGTGAGGACGACTGGAAGGAAATGGAGCAGGATGAAGTGAAACCCATTTTGAAGTCCCACCACTGGTTTCAGCCACATTTGGAACGACCCTCGTTTGGCTGAGGGCAGAGGAGACAAACCCCCAGCTTTAGGGTGTGTGAATTTATAGCAAAATTCCTTGTAATGCAGCTGAATCCTTTATCCTGGCCATCCCAGAGATTTCTACTCGTGCTGCTGAAAGAAAAACAAACTTCCCTACGTGTGTTACCCTCACTGAAGCTCCTCTTTTGTTGCCGTGTTGCCTGAGCACATAAACGCTTTGAAGAAGTTAATAAGCCATAAGTTATGGCTTGGACATGTGCTAAGGAGATAGCTGAGTTGATTAATGTTTCCCAGAAGTTAATCAGACATCTTGTCTATAATTGAGTTCCAGCGAGTCTGTAAATGCCAACCCTTCCCTCTCTCCCACGAACTGTGTCCAACAATTCCCATCAGTTAATCTCAGGCCACCACGCTGGGCCTCAGCACAAGCAAAGCAGAGATTTTGAGAGGAAATGATAGATAATGTTCTTTTCGTAACAAAGGAAACGCGTTTGGGATGGAACCAGCAGCCAGCAACTGCACCGCACACAGAAATCCACGAGCAGAGTTTGCCATTGGCAATGAAGGCAGAAATGCTCAGTATTAGGGGGAAAAATGCTTTTTCAGAGTGTTTAACTGACAACCCAACTGTTTGTTTGGGTTTTTTTCTTTTCAGTGGGATTCTCCTTGAAAGCATTTCTTTGGGTTGGTCCAAAGAATTTGTGCAGCACCACTGAGATCTCCCCCATCCTTACTGACACCAGGAATTCCCAGCTCCTGCCTCAGCTGCTCCGCAGCACGTGGGGTCCAAACATGGACAAAGTGCAGATTTAGGAAGTTTTGTGCACTGGGAGCAGAATTTTGACCCCACTGAAGTCAGATATAAAAGTTTCCTGGAGTTCAATCCTGCCAGGATTTCGTGCTGAGGTTTATAAGGAGTCACTGACACCGCACAGGACAAAGGGTGTGGGAGCTGGGTGGTGCCACTGCCCTGAGGTAAAACCCTTTTCTCGCTCGAATTTGCTATGAACACTCACAAAACCTGTATTTTATATCTATTTATCACACCTAATTCCTACCCCAACCTGCTTACCTCAATCCCAAACCAGGGAGAAGGATATAGGCAGGAAAAATACGACATTAATCCAAGTTTTACATTTACAGTTATGATTTTTTTCTGAGCTAACAAAATCAATGAGAATTTTTTTTTTCATTAAAAATCACAAAAAGCCCAATCAAACAAACTAACGAATCCCACCTTTGTGGAAGGTGTCTTACTGAAAATAAGCAAAGCAGAGTTGGTACAGCACAGCCACTCTCAAATTGTTCGTGTGGAGCTTCAAGCTGAGTTCAATCCCTGCAGGACCTCAGGGAAAGACTCCTAAAAACCCTTTTTCCATCCCAAATCCATGCCCCAAGCAGTGCTGCTGGATGAGAAGCCAAAGCAAGGGGATACTCACAGGTTCTCCAGGGAGACCTCTGGGTCCAACTTCTCCATCATCTCCCTGGGCAGCAGCAGAGGCACGGAGAGGAGCAGCAAGAGACAGAAAAAAACCACTTTTAATTCAGTCACCTCACAGGGGTTTTGTCCTTTTTAAAATAATAGTCACACAGAAAAGCAGCTCCCCTGGAGGACTGACAGGGTTTCCATGCCTGAGGAACACCTTGGAAGACTGGGGATTAAATCTGAGTTTACCAGGGATTAGAAAGGCCCTGAGGATATTTCAGAATTCCTGCTGCTGTTTAGAAAGATGGATTTTGCCACCAGACAAGGGGTTGTAGACACAGCTCAGGGCAGGTGAGACAACACCCACAAGATTTAACACCAAACTGAACGGCGAGGCAGGATGGGAACAAAATCCAGCCAAATTAGAGCTCCTCAGATAAACCACAGGCAGCAGAGGGATAATTCTTCATCCCTCCTCTCCCATATCCTGCAGGATACCCCAAAATTATCAAATGGGGATATCAAATCAGCAAACCCTGAGTTGCTCTGAAATCACCCCAAACCTGAGGCTCCCTTTTAAACAACCAACGCCAGCAGCCAGCCCCTGTAAACCTTCCTCCTGTGCTGATAAATTCATTCCCTTCTCCCAGGTCTGCCCTCCCAGCTCCCTGCACACCTGGAATTGTTCCTTTTTCCCCTTTGGGATTCAAGTTCTGACTCTTCTCCTTCCCCCTCCGGCCACGGCTTTGCTCTGTTCAACCTCAAAGCAATTGACAGCCACAGCTAATTAATCCTGCCCAGGCTGTGGTGAGGAAGGTGTGATTATCCGAGCTTGACAGGGAACCAAACAGCCCAAAGGTGGGAAGGAAACATCGTGGGAGGGGATTGGAGCCCGGGAAATCCACGCTGGCTCCTCGGGTTGAACCACACGCCCGTGGGTTCAGCATTTTCAAGCTCTCCCCTTAAGCCAGAGCTGTGATCACTTAGTCTGGGCTTTGCTAAACTCCTTCCATTATTGACTGCAGGAGAAGTGAACAATTTAATCTTTGATTCCCTCCTCTCTCTGGAGTTTCTGCTCCCCAAATCTCGCTGCATTCTCTGGATTTCAGGACATCAGAAGCGATACTTTGCTCACTGACAGGAGGAACGTTTTCCTTGTGCTATTTATTTTCTCTTTTAACAAAACCTGAGTTTCCAGACCAGATCTTTAAAGCCAAACTCTTCTTTCCACTTCAGCTCCCACCTCCTTGCCCTGCTTCCCCCCCAGGGAAGGCACAAGGACTGGGAGCCGAGCTGGCAGCTCCTGCCACTGCATCTGCTTCTTGTTTCCAGGGGTTCCTTAGGAATTCGGATTCCACAGGCAGACTTACCCTCTCCCCATCCTCTCCAGGAGCCCCCGGGGGGCCGTGGGGGCCTGGCTCACCCTGTAAAAAAGGGCAGGAAACGCTTCAGAGAAGGTACAAACACTCTGGCAATGGAAACCACCAGGGAAGGGCGATGAACCGAGGCATGGATTTGATTTTTCTCTCTGTGCTGGAGGTCCCTGTGCCCTCACAGCTCTCTCTCTCTCTGCTCCAGGGAGTGGAGGGACAGCCAGCCTGAAAAAAAACCACCTTCTCCCATTTCCCCCCCCATTTTTTAATTATAAAGCAAAGAGATTGAACCCGTTGTGATTTCAGGCAATTTCCACCCCCAACTGCCCCATCTGACAGCAGGTTTTGCCCCTTGCTTTGTTTTTCCAGGCTGCATTGTATTAAAGTAGATTTTCCCTCCCCATTCCAACCTGGAGCAGTCCCAGAAGGATCTTGCAGAGGGATTTTGCAGCTGCCTGGGATGTGAATGCTGGGGGAGATGCTGTGACATCCCACAGGCTCTTAGGGACACTCACCCTCTCCTGTGCCTCATCCCAGTCCCTCCCAGCCACCTCCTCCTTCCAAGGTTTCATCCCAGCCACAAGAAAAGTGGGAGAAAACTCACCCTGTTTCCCTTCTCACCAGGCAAACCAGCCAAGCCATCAAAGCCTCGGTCACCCTGCAAGCAAAACCAGTTTAAAACACATTTCCAGCTGTATTTGAACACCCTTCCCGTTTGTTTCCTTTGTGTGTCAAGGAGGGATTGATTTCCTCCCTCACACATTCAGCCTTCACCTTCCATCAGACCAGGGATGATCTCAAAGTTATGGATTAAAACAAGGGGGAAAAAAAAAAGGAAAAAGCACCTCAAAGTCATTTGGAGTTAAAGTCTTCCCTCCTCCCCCAGTTTGAAATGCTTTTCCACGTGGATTTCAGAGTTTCTCTGGGTGACTTTTTCGTCTCCCTTCTAGGCAGGTTCTCCTAATCCAAATATTTATTTCGTTTTAATTCCGTGCAATTACAGACTGCACTGAGGAAACCGTGGTAACCCCACACCTGCCAACAGGTCCCCTGAGCTTTCCCCCCACCCCACACATCCTTTTGAACCCTCCAAGGAAAGAAATATCAATAAATAAATTCTGGACGTTCTCTTCATGAAACCAGGCCAGGAAGGAGCTGTTTCCTAAATGCCTCAGCTCCTCGGAGAACAGAGGACCCAGAGGGGTTTGCAAATCCTGGGTGACTCCCAATGCCCAGGGAGGGGCAGGAGGCAAAACCCAGGAGAGAGAAAAGCCCCATTTTCCCTGCAAATTGGTGAACCTCGTGCATTTTCACGCACTCATGGCACGTGAATCACTAAACCAGCACCAGCTCCTCCCTTTCACAGCTCCTTTATCTCTCAGCGAGTCGAGCACCGGGGTTTAACCTCCAGCCCTCTCCTTCTGGCAGCTCCTAGAGCATCTCCCTGCCTGAGCTCACAGAAATTCCCTCCTCCTTCCCAGCACTGCTCGTTTTTCCATCCCCTCCTTCCCTGGCAGCCCCTCCTCGGAGGACACACGCTCATTAAAGCACTTTGCTGGCTAAATGATTCGTGGTCTCCTGTCTGTGTCTCAAACCCCCCCATCTCTTGCAGCCTTAAGTATCTCCATAATAAAGTGCTTAAACCTTCTAAGGCACCATTCCCTGGGCAAACTTTCCCTGCATTCCATTTTCAGCCTTCTTGCTTGATAATTCCAGCAGCTCGCAGCGGAATGAAGGGATTTTGTCTCCGATAAAAAAAAAATATGGGAGATTAAAATTCCTCACCACACCTCCACCATTTCCTCACACGGTTAAGAGGTGGTTTTTTGGTGGTTCTACTCTAGAGTCTTTCCAGCCACTCGTTCGTGTTTGTTTTTTGTAATTGGGATTCTGAAGTATTTGTTCTACAACTGCAGCGTATTTCATCCAGCAATTAAAAAAAAAAGTGGCATTAAAAAATAGGAAAAGAAAAGAAAACATTGCTACTCTGCCTTCCAGGAGAGTGTTTAAGTTCCCTCTCTTAACTCCCATGACTTCACAGGAGCCTCTGGACCACCTCACAAGCTCCTCCAAGCAAGGTGGGCTCCTTCTCCACGGCTCCCTCAGCTCATTCCTGCTAAAAAGCAGCAGCAGATTCCCAAAATCCATAAAAACGCGGCGCTACCTTTGGTCCTGTCTGGCCTGGCATTCCCCGGGCACCGTCACTGCCGGCTCGTCCCTGCAACAGACAACAGCAAAGTCAAACACAAAGGGTAAGGCAGGGCCAGCTGGGGCTGAGACACGGTTTAGTTAAGCCAGAGTGAGGGTTTATTTAAGTCAGGCAGCTTCCCTTGGTGAGGGAAAAATCCCTGCTCCGTCCTGGAGCTAATGAGAGGCGGGAGACGAATGGCAGCGAAGCCACTTCACTGCATGAGGTGCTGGGCCATGGTCGTTGGGTTTTATGTGAAAAAATGATCTCCCAGCACATTTTAAGGGATGCTAATGATGATGGCTGCAAATTGGAATGAGAGTTTCTGTTTTAGGAAAGGCAGAAGTGGGTCACAAACGAGACTTGCTGGTTCCTTCCTCTGGCAGCTTGAACCACGCTGAGCCAGAGGGTGGCGTGAAATAAAAATCAGGATTAGGGATGGAAACAGAGCAGGATTTACAGCAGAGCCATTCTGGGGACTGGATTCTCCTCACACACTGCCAGGAGTGGGGGCTCCAAACCAGTTCAAGGCATTTGGGCAGCTACAACCTCAACACCAGGGAGCCGAAAAACCCCAGGATAAAAGAGTGGGATGTGCAGCCTTGAATTCCCCCCACACTGCTCAGATTTTAACTCCCATCCTGGTTTGTGTCCTCCCAAATTTTAACTCCCGTTCTCATTTGTCCTCCCAGATTCTAACTCTCCTCCTAATTTGCGTGCTCCCAAATTTTAGCTCACATCCTGATCTGTGTCCTCCCAGATTTCAACTCCCACCCTCATTTGTGTCTCAAATTTTAACTCTCATTCTCGTTTGTGTCCTCCCAAATTTTAACTCCCATCTTCATTTGTGTCCTCCCAGATTTCAACTCCCATCCTTGTGTCCTCCCAGATTTTAACTCTCCTCCTTGTTTGTGTGCTCCCAAATTTTAACTCCCACCCTCCTCTGTGTCCTCCCAGACTTCAACTCCCACCACCATTTGTGTCCCAAATTTTAACTCCCATCTTTGTTTCTGTCCTCCCAGATTCTGACTCCCATCCTCATTTGTGTCCTCCCAGATTTTAACTCCCATGCTT
The DNA here is from genome assembly GCA_013397755.1 of Cnemophilus loriae. Taxonomy (NCBI): domain Eukaryota; kingdom Metazoa; phylum Chordata; class Aves; order Passeriformes; family Corvidae; genus Cnemophilus; species Cnemophilus loriae. The sequence continues at coordinate 82,109 of VZTF01003499.1, read as the reverse complement.
GTGTCCTCCCAGATTTCAACTCCCATCCTTGTGTCCTCCCAGATTTTATCTCCCATCCTTGTGTCCTCCCAGATGGCCGGAGAGGGCCTGGCCGAGCCCAGCCTGGCCGAGCCCAGCCTGGCCGCCAGCCGGCTCTTGTGCAACGCCCTCGCTGCTGAGGACTTGTTTGGCAGCAGGAGCAGTTTCCAGCAGAAATTGTAGCTCCTGCCTCGTCAGCACAGCTGCCAGGACACTCACCCTGCGGCCTGGCTTTCCTGCCGGACCGGGAGGACCTTGGATGCCTCGTGGACCCTGCAAGGAATCAAGGAGAGAGGAAGAAATGTTGTCACCTCAAGGGACCACGAGCAGACCCAGTGATCAGTGGCCATGTCAGGCACTGCTGGGGCTCTCAGGGCCACCACGGCTTCAAAATGAATCCCTGGAGCAGAGCCCGTGGTTCCAAACACACAGGGAAGGGTCAGGATTGAGCATCTCCAGACAGGAATTGTAGGTGTTGAGCCATGAGGAAGCTTTTGCCAGCACGTGATGGAGATGCATCCCATAAATCATCAGAAAATGGGAACTTTCCCTTAATGCAGGATTTAAGGCTTGGAAGAACAATATCCTGAGCATCAGTGAATTCTCCACACTTTACACTATCTTTTATTTGCAGGACTCCTCCATGGGTGTCTTTCCAGGGAGGGACCTGCAGAGTTTTGCACTGCTGGCTTAAAATCGTGTCCAGAGCCTGCGTTCGGACGCTGGGAGGGACATTTCCACGCCAAACATGTGCTCCCACACCTTCCTGCTCCCAGCAGCCATGGGGGGACTGAACCCCTGCTTCCCAACAGCCTCTCAAGCAGGACTGGCTGCTCCACCCTTCGTTTCTCCAGCTCCCCCCAGTTCCCCCACACTCACCTGAGGTCCCATTTCTCCAGCTTCTCCCTTCAGTCCTCCACTGCCCGGAGGTCCCTTTGGACAGAGAAGAGGATTTATGACATTTTTCCACGACAGAGTCAGAGGGAAGATTGATGCCACATTAAGGAAGAGCCATTCATGGATCCAGAGCCCACAGGGAGCCGGCACCAACCAGGTCAGCTCCATCCCCACAGCTCCATCCCCACAGCTCCATCCCCACAGCTCCATCCCCTACAGCTCCATCCCCACCA
>VZTF01003499.1:6385-78682 GCA_013397755.1 Cnemophilus loriae | reverse complement strand
TCACTTCCCCAGCTCCATCCTCCCCCTCAGCTCCATCACTCCTCAAATCCATCTCCACCAATTCCATCACTCCCAGTTCCATCCTCCCTCAATTCCATCCCCACAGCTCCAACCCCACCAACTCCATCCCACCAGCTCCATCACTCCCCCNGTGCCAGCTGCAACAGAAGGACAAACACGGCTCACTCGGTGTCTCTTTGTGGCTGCAGTGGCACGAAGCCACCACCCACGGTTCTCTCCACGTCCCAAACCCACAAACCCTCGGAGCGATGTCCGTATCCCCAGGGAATTCCAGGTGCTGCCCCACCCACAACGGGCAAACAACTTCTCCTTGCCCAGAGCAGCTGTGGCTGCCCCTGGGTCCCTGGAAGTGTCCAAGGCCAGGCTGGATGGGTTGGAGCAACCTGGGATCACGGGAGGTGTCCCTGCCCATGGAAGTGCTTGGAATGGGATGGGATTCAAGTTCCCTTCCAACCCAAACCATTCTGGGATTCTATGAAAGCCCCTGGACAGTCCACGAATCTGCTGAGAGGGCGTAAATATTTCTGACCTCGCTTCAGCTGAGGAGAATTTTTTTCTTTATTGTCCTGGTGGTTCAATCGTAGAGGAATTTTTCCCTTTTTTTTTTTTTTTTGGTTCCTACTTAATATCCTCCAAACTGAACTCCAATTCAAGCTGAACACAGGGGGCTTTTAGCTCCATAATTAAGGAGTCGTGTTAACCATGCATCAACCCAGTAATTTCCATGGTGGGAAATGGAGCTGGGCCATGCTTTAAAACATCCCTCAGACAATTTGTTCCCTCGTGACAATTCAACACTTTTCAAAGAGTTGTAATTATCTGTGTACTCCGGTAATTAAAATCTACCCAGTGATTGTGCTCGGAATGGCAGAAATATTGCACAAATGCTGGGTTCTGTGGCATCTTTTTACAACACCCCATTAAAAGGGAGATGCTCTGAACCACTGCTGGCTGCAACAACGGTTGGTGCCTAATGAAAGCCAAATTTTAAGGGGATAAATCAACCTAATAATGCAATTAACAGCAGTGATAACGAGAAAAACAAACCCAAAAAAAGCAAAAAGGTTATCCTTGCTGCAGGACTCTTTTTCTAATCCTGTCATATCCTGTAGTTCCTCACAAAAAATGACATTTATTTCCCTTTCTGCAGCGTGGTTTTCAGCCAAAATGTGGAAGTTCATGAAAAAATTGATTTTTGTCGTTTCTAGGAATATTCAAGTTTTCATCCGCAGTCCAAAAGTTACCCAGGATTTATTTGGTTTTTAAATTTCATTCCCCAAACCTGAAAATTTAAATAAAAAACAGACTTTGAGTGAAGGGAGGGAGGAAAAAAAAAAAGGAACAAAAGCAGAGAGCTGGAGAAAGCAGATGCTTCTCATGAAACGCTTATCAGGTCAAACCCTCTATTTCCCAGGAAAATAAAACGCTGATGGAAAAACGCTCGGCAGGCTGGAAATTAAGACTGACAAGGTAACACCAGGAACATCATCCAGGATATTATTGGCAGCACGAGGTTAATGGACAGGAAAATGCAGTGGCTGGGGGAATCAGGACTCTGCCTGAATGTGTAAAAAATCCAACTCCTTTGGAAAAGGAAAAGGCAGAAATGGAAGGCAGAAAATTCCCAGCTGAGGCAAACACCTCGTTAAAAACCCAAAAGGGGCAGGTGCCACCCATGGGGGGAGATCCCGATGGATTTTATCCCATCCAAGGGTGAAATAAATTGGGTTTTTAGCCTATTTTAGCCCAAAAAATTCTGTATTGAAGTCTGCAAACAGCCCTGAGTGACAAAGCAGCTCCATCCACACATCCCAGCTGCAGCCAGATGTGGGATTCAGACCTGAGGGGCTGTCCCCAAATAAAACAGCCCCAAAGCTGCGTCCCTTTGGGAATTGCCTCCCTAAAACAGCTCAGATTTTCTCCTTCATGGCCAGGGTGTGTTTGCAGCAGAATTTGGTCCCTTTTGGGCAAGATGGGGGCAAACAGAGCAGGAGGGGAATGGTGAGGTTCCCCCAGCTCCTCCTGCATCTCTGTTTTTAAATGTCAGCGCTCAGGAAAGCTCCCAAGCACCCAGGGAAAAACAATTTCAGAGCTCCACTGGCTAAAAATGAAGTTTTATTCTGAACAGATAAGTGCAAAGCCTTTTCCAGAGAAGTGCCCATCCAGGCAGGGAACAGGAGTTGTACTGGGAATGTGCCAATCTTGTTTCACCAGCGAGCCAGAGATGATTTGGACATCAATCAATAAAGGTCATCCGAGGGAAAAAATGTTGCAGGGTTAAGTCACCATGTATTCCCAAATAAATATATTAAATTACAAATCTGCCTGTTGAGATCCCTAGAGCTGGGAACAGCTTCCATCTGTGACATAGGTTTCATTATTAGGATAAATCGCCCAGGATTTATTGGGGGAAAACCATACAAAAATAAGAAAATGCTTTGAGCACAGCCCCCAGCTGTTCACAGGGACCCTCAAAACACAAACAGACTGAAGCCAGCGGGTCTGTGTGGCCACTGGAACCAGCCAGAGGTCTGCAGGGAATTAAAACCAGCTTTCCATGAGCTGGAGCCTTGCTGGTTGTTAATAAAACCCCAAATCATGCAGGTGCCATCCCCTCCAGCAATCCCAGGTCCGCTGAGAGGTTCCGCCAGCAGCACTGGGGCCGAGCGTGCGGAGACGTGAGAGGTTTATTCCGCCTTTGCAGGCACCTGCTGAGAGCCACCGCAGCCGTTCCCGGCTGCCACCACTCACCCTGGCCTGCTGCAGGATGGCCTGGGCTTGCGCCTCCTGGGCTGACACCAGAGGCCCTTTGGAGCCAGCATCTCCTCCTCCACTGAAGCGGAACTGGTGGGAACAAGGTGCGCAAAGCAGGTCAGGGCTTGCTGTCCCTCCACCCTCACCAGCCCCAGCCCTGAACGGCCCCGTTCAGCACCAAACCCATCCCTGTCCCACCCCGCTAACCCCAGTGCCCTCGGGGCACCCAGCTCAGGGCCACCCAGCGAGCGCTTCCCCCGCGCGGCGAGCGCTGCCAGCTCGGGGGTGGCACACAAAGAGGGGGACTGTGGGCTCGGGGACCTCCCACGCCCCATTCAGCACCAACAGGGGCTCTCCCCGGGCTGGCATTCCCTGCTCTCCCCGGGCTGGCACCCGGGCTGGCATTCCCTGCTCTCCCCGGGCTGGCATTCCCTGCTCTCCCAGGGCTGGCATTCCCTGCTCTCCCCGGGCTGGCATTCCCTGCTCTCCCCGGGCTGGCATTCCCTGGTGGCCAGGAGGCTCCGGGGAGATGGGGTTGCCTCAGGTTACTCGTGCAGCTCCGGACAAAGCCGAGCTGCTGGAGCGTGGCACTTTGTCCGAACACCACAGTTTAGGCTGCTGTTCAAGCCAGGAGCCTTCAGCACTCAAAACCCTCCCAAATATGAATATTTTATTTCCCCAAACTTGAAATAGAAGGAGTTTAATATTCTCATCTACCCTTAAAAGCCCCACTTTCCTTGGCCTGCTGCTGCCTTAGCTGGGAGGTTTTGCAGGAGGGACAAGCCTGGTGGCAGAGCCTCCTTGGACGGCTCTGTCACCTCTGTTTCACCTCAGCTGGCTTTAGGTGTGTGACCACACGAGCCTGGCAGGGAAATGGGAAGAAATGCAACTCCCAGGCCCATGGCTGCCTCCTGGAGGGGCCAACAACCGTGGTGTGGTGGCCAGCAAAGCTCCACGAGGAGCTCCCGGCCCAGGCTCCTGCCAGGAACCTCCCCAGGCTCACCCTTGGGAGCCCGGACCATGTGCTGAGGTTTTTCCCTAAAAACTCCTTCCTTTTGGTGCCCAAGTGCTTATTTCCAGCAGCTGGGTCCCACAGGGCTGCCTCACATCAAAAAAGACATTTCTTTAGTATCCCAGGACCGACAAGGCTGATTTGGGACTTGCTGGAAGAGAACAACACAAAATAACCACTGGTCGTTAAAAGAGGAGGATTAGTTCAGGTGATTGAAATTTTGGCACTCTGAAGAGCTGTTCGAGGTTCCTCAGAACAGGACAGAGGGAAATTTGGCTCTTGGAGGTGTCTTCAGCTGCTTCTTCATGGTTTTATCTCTCTCTGTCTAGCCAGGAACAATTCAGCTCATTCAGAATCCAAGAAATGTCTGGACAATGCTCTCAGGCACAGGGTGGGAATTTTGGGGTTGTGCTGTGCAGTGCCAGTAGCTGGACTCAATAATCCCTGTGGGTCCCTTCCACCTCAGGATATTCCATGATTTTTATCGTTATCCATCACTTCTGGAAGTTTTAACCTGCCTGTGCTTTCGACCAGTGAAGGAGCTCCAGTGCTTTGCAAAAAGTCAATTTACAACGGGAACCACCCAGATCCATCTTTTCTCTCAAGGAAAACGTGTCCTTGGGGTAAAGGAGATGGGAAACTTCTGCAAGAAGGGGCATTAAACAGCAGCAAAACCAAGAAATCTGACTCATTTTAATCCTTTTTTTTTGGTTCTGTTTGTACTCACAGGCAACATAAGCATTGTCCCTGGTGGTCCTGGCAATCCGTCTGCTCCTGGGAGACCTGGGCGCCCAGGTGGGCCCTACAAGAAGCAGAAATTAAAAGAAACTTCTAAAATATCATTTTGGTTATGTCCATACATCAGCAGCTGTGGTTATGTCACGATATCGTCATGACAGACAGCGATTGAGCTTGTGGGCATCCCGATTTTTCTTGAATTTTCTTAATTCCCTCCTCTTCCATCCTGCCTCCGCTATTTCAGGGCTCTGCCATGTGCAGTTTTGGAGTGAGCAATCCAAGTCCCTGCAATGCTCCAGGTTACAGAATCAATGTTTAGTTGGATCCGTTAAAACCTATTTAAAAAACCCCAAAAACAGATGAAACTTCCGAACTCGGGGTCAGTGAGAGAGAAATGGAGGAGGATAAATTCATTGCCGCACACGTTCAATCAGCTGGGTCATTTCATTTTTCTCTCTTTATTTTTTTTTTTGATATTTTATTTATTATTTTATTTTTTTATATATATATTTTTTTTTTTTTTAATTATTGTTATAGCCTCTTTGAGGCTCCTTCCACCTCCAGTGCAGTGATCCTGTCAGGGGCTGTAAATCAGCCCAAATCCATGGATTTCCAGGAGCTGTGCTGATTAACACCAGTGGAGGATCTCTAACTGGCACTAAAGCAATGAGTGGGCAGTAAAAGATCTATTGATGAGGCCATAAATAACCAAATATGGCCAATTTTCCTCGGCGAAAAGTTGAGGTTAACCCAGATTTCCTCCTCATTCCAGCGATCCTGTATGCAAATGAGGGTGACATCAATGTGTGCGGCTAATTGAGATTTTCACAGCAGCTTAAGGCAACAGGGACTTGACCACATCCCAGCAAGGCCAAGAAAAGCCCCAGTGCTCATTTTGTGGCCAACAGCTCAAGATTGAGGACTTGGCTACTCCTTTAGTTAGGAAACACCAGTAATAAATCAATTTATAGAGAACCTCCTCTCGTGGAAGGGCAAGCAACGAACATTTTTGTAGTTCTCGCTCTCCTCAACCTGCCTGCAGCCTGTTCAGACCCCAGAAAAAAAATGTAAACACAAAATTCCGCCACAAATCTCAGACACGGGGACACCAAAAAGCCGGGAAGTCATAAAGTCACCCCACAAGGGAGGTGGATAAAGGAAAAGGGAAAGACAAATAGGTGGAAAAGTGCCTAAAAATCAGAATATTAAAAAAAAACCCAAGCTAACAGAACATTAAACCAACAGATTTGGTGCATCATCCTTGCCCCACACCCCTCCAGCAAGATCCCTCCACCCCACCCCTCTCTGCTCCCTCTTCCTCCATGTCCAGCTTCTCAATCCCTCATTCCCTCCCCTATAAAAAGGAACCCAAACCATTCACGCCAAAGTTTCCAGCACTAAATCAGAGCCCAGCCCTGGCGGGGGCGAGGAGCTGCCCCTGCCCCGGCCTGGCCAGGGCTGTGGTGTCCCCAGCCGGGCTGTCCCTGTCCCCAGCCGGGCTGTCCCTGTCCCCAGCCCCACAAGGACAGGGCAGAGCCCAGCTCTGCACCACGAGCAGCCTGCAATAACAACGCTGCTCCCAGGGATGGATCAGCGGAAAAACACCGGGAAAAATCCCACGACACTCCAGCACATCCGTTTTTCCAGGCAGGCTCGTGGTGGGACATCCACAGTTTGCTCAGCCCGGCGCATACCGGAGTCCCCGACCCCCCCGAGACCCCGTCCCAGACCCATCTGTTGGAGCAGAAATGCCACAAACAATTTAGGCCAGGCTTGTTTTATATAATAAACTTTCTTTTCTCTGCCTCTCCTCCTTTAACTCCAGCCCTGCCTATGATGGAGCAGGGCTGAGCTTGTTTATCTCTCCTGACAAGTGTTGATGCAGTGCTTTTATCCATAAATGCCTCTTTTTGTTCCAGCCTGGGTGTGGGAGGTCTTTTCCTGGTGGAATGGACCAGCAGGGGGTGGGGAGCAGGGGAAAGAAGGAAAATCAACCCCATAAAGCACTTTGGAAATTTAAATTCATGAATGCCTGGAAGAAATGCAGCCTGCCAGGGTCTGGGTGTAAATCTGTGTGGCTCTCGGTGTGGAAATGGGGATTTGCTGATATACAGCAGCCTGGCATGGGGACTTCAACTTGCATTTGGTGCAGTGCTCTGAAATGCCAGGCTGAGAGCAAACCCCGGGGCAATATTTCCACGGAATGGTTAAACTGGAACCTGGGGGTGTTTGTGTGGGGGCTCCTCCCGTCGCAGGCAGCGAGAGTGGCACCAGCAGCCCACGGTGCTGAGCCTTAAAATTCACCGAGTGTCTCTCTCTCCATGGTTATTTTTCAGCCCTGGTCAGAAAATTACATAATAGGAGATGTTTCTTGCAGTTTTGGGGGGGTCTCCTAGTTAAAAACGGCACCCCGGAAATATTCAGAAGCCAAATAAAGATTTTTAGGGATCCTGTTGCACTCCTGAGGTGCAAAACTGTCCCCGGGGGAGTAATTCCTTTGGGATTCAATGACTGGATGGTCGTGGAAAGTGAAGATGTTTTGTGCCCAGCCTTCCCTCAAGGTGTGCTGACCCCCTCAGAGCACCCAGACACCCCGAATTTCCAAACAAGCCGTGGGGTGGGTGAGGGAGCTGCAGTTTGCTCTCACGCTGCAGCTCATCCCCTTCCAAACAACACATTTTCCCACTTCCTTCCTCCCAGTCTGCAGCCCCCATGGAACAGCTCTCTGCTCTCCTCAGTGCCATATTTCCTTCTTCCCACTGCTCCAGGAAAGCTGCCTAAGTCATCCCCGAGCATCCTGAGCCCTCTGGAACCTCCCACAGCCAGGCTGCTCCTCAGCTCTGCCGCTGACACAAACTCCTCTGTGCCTCCTGAAATCGCCGGGATAAAGGGAGAAGCTTTAAATAAATAAAGCTCTTTCCTTTTTCTAATGAATAAAGCACAGCTAAATGAGTGTTGGCCGATATTAACAGAGCTGACTATTGTTGGGCTATTAATTCATTGCACCTGCCTGATTGCAAATAAAAAAATCTCTCTATCAGATGCAGGCAGAGGGAACTTTCCTCACTGTACACGCGGAAGGGTCATGTAAATTCATGAGCTACACTCAGGGTTAATAATAAACAAATTAAAAGAGGAGCTGCTCTAATTGAAAAGGAGGGTTTCAGTACAGTTGCAGCTCCTGGCTGTGCGAGTTCATCACTTATCTCTGCACAGTGTGCTGTGTTACACTCTGTCCTGGACACTGGCAAGAGCAGGACGTGCAGCCTGAGCTAGAATGCAAATGATTCCTTTCACTGGAGGGTGTGGAGCAGCAGCAGCATGGGGGACCGAGTGTCTGCTGCTGCTTGGCTTTGTAGGGCTGTTCCAGAGGAGCTTGGCCAGCAAATCTCTGCATCTGCGTGGACAAATGACAGAAAGAGAGGCCCTCGTCCCCAGGGTCAGCATGCAGCGTGCCGGGAATGCAGGAGGAGAAGGGAGAGCTGGGCATCACACAGAGCTCACGCAGGATGGAGGCTACCGAGGAAGGGATGAAGCCACGGGGCTCCTCTGGCTCGTCCTGGACCACTGAGAGGTGCAAACCACGCCCAGCTCACCCGCCCCCCGTGAATTCTGACGCCAAGGATGCAGAGCTCCTTGTGCAGTGCCACAAGGGTTAAGCCAGGCCCAGGAGCAGTGGCCCTGGCTGCCAGCCACGGGCTGAGCCTGGATTGACTTCCCGAGCTGGCAGGCAGCGATCGATGGAGCACAGGCAGGGCCCCTCGTCCTCAATCATGTCACAGCCACAAGAAATGTTATTACTGCTCCATCAGTAAATACAGCAGCGGTGCAAACGAGGGGAGGGTCTCCCCAGCACTGCTCCAGGGGAAAGGTGGGAGTGCAGCAGCCACAGGGCTCCAGCCAAGTCCCCAGGGACCAAGGAGGCAACAAAGAACCTTAATTAAAAAAAACGCAGGTTGGGGACGGTGCCACGGGAATGCCCCAACACCTCAGGAATTGCCTCAAATGCACCTTAAAACCTCAGGAGACACCTCCCAGTGTGGGCCAGCAGTGGTTTTATCTCTCTCAGTGGTTGTATTTTGCAATGTGGGTACATCAGAAGGAAAAGGGGACACGGCCACTGCAGAAGAAGCCACAGCGAACCTCGGCACCACTGCAGCATTTAAAACAAGGCCAAGGGGAGATCCTTGGGAGCACAGACACCCGGTTCTGATCTCCTGCAATGGAGAGAATTCTCCCTTCTACTCTTTCTGGGTCTTAGGTTACTCGATTAAAAAAAGAAATGTAATCAGGGCCACAAGCACTGAGCTGCGTTTACAGCAACAACCAGCTGTGGGAGGACACATCAGACCACACCCCACCCCTCATCCAGCCAGACCTTCCCATTTAAACTTGGCCATTGCCTTTTTTCCCACCTTGTCCAAGCCAAAAAATCTGCCAGGAGAGTGGGAAGCCCTACAAACACACAGAGTGTGTGTCTGCTCACCCCAGTTTGTTTTTCTGGGCATCCGGGATGCAAGTGGGATGTGGTTCCCCATCTGGGAATCAGCTGTTGGGTCCATGAAGGATCAACAGCCTGCCACGGGCAGGCAGCTGCCTTATCTGCCAGGAAAACTGCTCAGCACCTCGGGGACCAGGTTAGGGAAGCGTTTGCTGATCAGAGCTCCCTTCCTCTGGAGGTGCATTTGCTGGGTGACAGCAGTGACAGCAGTGACAGCAGTGACAGCAGTGACAGCAGTGACAGCAGTGGGATGTTGTGTGTTCTGGAGCATCTCCCGGGATCTGCGTCACTGCTGCTCCCTCCTTCCTGTGCTTTCCAGGGAAAACACACCTCAAACCGAGCCTGCCTGCACAAACACACCCCCAGGCACGTTGTTTGGCCCTTTGGGGTGGAGCCTGGATGGACCAGCAGTGCTCCAAAAGCTGTTCTGGACACAGACCCGACCACCCTCCACACCGAGATGCACCAAGGCATCAACCAAGCTCCAAACTCCGCTTGTTTTGCTCCCCAGGCAGGCTGAAATCCGTGGATTTACTCCTGTGAGGTGCCAGCTGCACCCTCCTGCAGCCCTGCTCTGACCCTGCCAGCTCTGCCCCGTCCTGGTGCTCCATCCCCCCAAAACCAGCGTGGCTGGAGGGCGCTGGGCACCCCTCTGGTCTCAGCCCCAAACTGAGCTGCTCTGGCAGCCCAGGCTGAGCCCACCTCAGGCTCTGTGCAAAGCCAGGGCCTTGTCTGTGCTGGGGTGAGTTTTCCGTGAGATGTCCGGCCAAAATTCCAGCTGGAGGAGGGCTGGGAGCAGCGGGCAGCCTGCTCCCCACCCACCCAGGTCCCTGCTCACCTGGCTGCCTCCGCCAGGGGGGAGGAACGGGCTGGAACTGGGGGTGAACAAAAGGAGCAGTCCCTGGGTCATTTCAGAGCCTCAGCTCGGGGAGTGAGGGCGGTGGGGTTGAATTTTTGGCAGTGCCAAGGACGTGGATCGGTGCTGGAATGGTGCTCCTGCACTTAACTGCCCGAGGCTTGAGGTCAGCAGCTCCCAAAACACAGATCACTGCTGATCCCACAACCCTGACGGAAATGCAGTGCTAAAGTGTGGGATTTGGGGTCACCATCCCCAAAAGCACTCGGGAGCAGCTGCCTTTGAGGAGCCATGCTGAAGCTGGAGGCTCTGCAGCAGCAGAGGCTGCCAGGGACAAAACTGATTTACAGCAACATCCAAACCTGAGTTATGGCACTGCTAAAGAACATAAATCCCTGGTGCTCGCTGGGACAGACCAATAACCCACCTAGGGGAAAGGTGAAGTGCTGCACAAGAGCTCCTTCCCCTCTGGGAGCAGCCTGGGACACAGGAAGGCCACGGGGAAAGACCCTGCACCATCCTGGGCCCAAGCAAAGCCAAACCCTCTGCCAGGACTCACAGAAGCAGCCGGAATGAGGGTGCACAGTCCCAGCTGGACTCCGCTTCCCCGTGCTGATGGCTTTTTGTGTGTTTGCCCCTCCTGTTTTCCCAGTGCCACACTGGGAGGAGCAGCCAAAGGGCACAGGCAGAGAGCAGGGGCTTTGCAGCCTTAAAACTGGTTTTAACTTGGAAAATGGCTTTGTACATTTGAGTAACGAGGCTGTTTCCCAACCCTTTTTTCCCTGGGTGCAAAGCTCTGCCCTGTACCCCACCATGAACTCCTTTGGGAATTGCTCTGCCAGGATGAACAGGATTTTAACAGGATTTTAACAGGATTTTTAAGGCTCCAAGGATACCCCACAGCCCCACTTTGCCCACACAAACCCACCCAAAACTCCAGCAAAGAGGAGAAAACCACGGCCACTCACCCTCTCCCCTGGGTCACCCATTAAGCCCACGGGTCCAGTTGGTCCTGGAGGTCCTGGAAGGCCCTGGCAGAGAAAAAGGGGAAAAAAAACCTAAGCCACAAAAATGTGTTATTATTTGTAGCAGATTTGTACAAGGAGCAGGAAAAGATTTCGAGCTCTCTGTTTATTTTTGCACCAGAAAATCCACCCCAAAGCTCTCTCTGTGCACATGTGTGGCAGATGGGAGCAGCAGAGCCCGGGGACAGCATCCCACACCCGGAGCAGGGGGAAAATGCCACTTACTGCTGGGCCTTCGGGACCAGGGGGGCCTTCCACCAGCATCCCCTGAGCAAGAGGAAGGGAAAAAAAGTGATTAGGCACATCCTCAATGTCATTTTGCCCACAGAGAAAAGCCCAGTGCTTCATCTGTGCTTAAATATTTCAGTTCTTGCTGCCGCATCGAGATATCTCAGAGCTGGAGGTTTCCACTCCCTGTGGATGACTTCTCCCAGAGGTGCAGAAAGCCCATGGAAAAGCCAAAGAATGTGTATTTAAATCCCACAGGGCTCAGCAGAACAGCCCTTACCCCCAGCATCAGCCCCAGCACAGCATCACCTTCCCCACCACAACCTTCTCCCTGTGCTCAGAGCCAGGGAAAGAGCAAATCCTGGACCTTGTCCAGCCTTGATGGTGCTGGAACTTCAGCAAAAAGCTGTTCCTAGCCCTTAACCGCTTAACAAGAAGTTAGAAATCAAATTGCAAGGTGTTTTTTAAATGGTTTTTTCCAGCAGACTGCACGCTGTGATTTCCTCTGTGAACGCAGGAAATCACCGTGTGGGAAAAATGCTGGAATATTGCTACTCCAGCCTCTCCAATCTAAATATTTTGTCATAACTTCAGATCAGATCTATCATGCACTCAGGAAAATTGAGGTTTGGGTGTTTTTTTTTTCTTCCTCATGAGTATGTAAGAAGCAGGAAAGAAACCTCCCAATCCACCTGGAAAAGGCTTTCCAGAAGGCATCAGGGTGATGTTTTGGGAAGAGCTCTGTCCCTTTTATCTCTGGATCGGAGATAAAGCAGCACCCAGGTTGAGGCAGCAACTCCCAGCTCACCTGTGGCAAACAGGGACATTTTTCCTAAGGGATGAAATCCCGTAAAAATCTGTGGATGAGCAGTTGGCTGCTGTGGGAGAAGCTGCTTTGGGGTCACCCTAAACTCTTCTCAGGCTCTGGTGCCAAAAGCCTCGGCTGACCCCACTCCAGCGGAGCTGAACGAATCTGCAATGTCTGCAGGAAAATCCAGGCATTCCTGCCCCAAAAGCCACACTCCCTAAGCCCAGAGCAGCAAAAAATAACCTAAAACAGCCTTTCATCAGGGCTTCTGCCCCGCCAACGCGTGGCCAGCTCTATTTTCTGCCTTTCCTGGTGTCCACGGTGTTTAAAATGTCATTGAAGATCCGGCTCCCACTGCAGCTGGATGTGTGAGGGGAGATTTGCTGCTGCCACCACAGAAGAGCCTCTGCAGCTCCTCACCACGGAGGAATTCGGGTCATGGGCTTCACCCCGTGCCCATTTCGGGTTCAGCCACGGAAACACTTCACTGGGTGGGAATTAGGGGTGAATTCCACATGCCTTTCCTCCAACCCGTGGGGAAGCCCCAGAGATCCCAGCACAGGGACACCCCAAAATCCTTCCTTGCTGAGCTCCCAGCACAGGGACACCCCAAAGTCCTTCCTTGCTGAGATCCCAGCACAGGGACACCCCAAAATCAATCCTTGCTGAAATCCCAGCACAGGGACACCCCAAAGTCCTTCCTTGCTGAGATCCCAGCACAGGGACACCCCAAAATCAATCCTTGCTGAAATCCCAGCACAGGGACACCCCAAAGTCCTTCCTTGTTGAGCTCCCAGTACATGGACACCCCAAAATCCCTCCTTGCTGAGATCTCAGCACAGGGACACCCCAAAATCAATCCTTGCTGAGCTCCCAGGACATGGACACCCCAAAATCCTTCCTTGCTGAGATCCCAGGACAGTGACACCCCAAAATCCCTCCTTGCTGAGATCCCAGCATATCGACTGCCCCAGATCCATCCTTTTTAGGACCAACGATGGCACATTCTGGTGTGACAGGTTCTAAAATAGAAATTAATCAGAGTACAGAGCATCCCAGCCCACGCAGGAGGTTTTTGGGGTGCTGGTGTGAGCACACACAGCACCGAGGCTCTGCTTCCCAGGACACTCCTCCCCAGGGGGAAGGGTCAGGGATAATCGGCCCATTTGGGATGCAAACATCCTTGGCATCTTCCCATATTTATCTGCTGCTTTGTGTTGAGCTCTGGCCCTGGGGACATCTGGAGATTCTCCTCGGCAAGAAACCTGCAGTGTTTCCATGGACGTTCATCAATGGGAGCGATGGAAACGAGGGAGGGTTTGGGGACAGCACCAGTGGGGTGATCCCATTGAGGGGGGGCGAGCCAACCATGGATTTGGGATTGTCCCAGGGGAAAACAGAGCAAAGCTTCCTCTTCAAACACCACCCTCAAGTGAAGCCATTATCCCAAACCCAGCCCAAAATCCCGGTGGTTTTCAGAGGTGCTGAGCGAACCCTCCCAAACGTGAGCTCCAGGGTCCCTCAGAAGGACAGAGGACTCCGAGGAGGTGCCAGCAGCCTGAAGGCCCCACAGCTGGGATATTTGGGATCCCCGCATCCCTGCTCTCCATCCCTCCTGCCCCTGCCCTGCCCTGCTGCCTCCAGCAAGTGTCAGCACAGAGCAAGGATTGAAGGACAGCCGGGAAGGAGTAAAAATCCAGCAGAATCCAACTTTGCGCTTGGCTTTTATTTCCCTTCTCCTGCAGCTCCCATCAAAAACTCAAAAAAAAAAGAGCTAAAGAGCGCAGCAAATCCGAATTTCCCTGCTCAAGAGGAGCTGCACGGAGAGGGACAAGGCAGCATTTGGTCTTGTTTACTTTCTGGCAAAAGCCATCCATGCTCCAGTGTTTTGAAATAGCAAAGGCGGCCAAATTCTTTCTGGATGATTAAACTTAACTATTTTGTTCGCTTTGGAGCTTTTCAGGCTGGGTTTCTGCCATCATCGTCGTGGGGTTTGGCTGCCCCCCTTCCCTTCCTTTCCCTTCCCACCCCTCTGATAAGGAAATCGCTGGCTCCTCCTTTTGTTTGCAGAGTGAGAGACCCAGAAAGGAAGAGAAGGGAGGAAAGGTCAGAAATGGAGTTTTCATTGGAGTTTTCAAGCCACGCTACTGCACCCCAGCTTCTCCCTGGCTCCCCTCCCCACTACCTGCAGAAATTCCAGGTGAAAGAGGAAAAGGAGGAAAAATGAAAAGGAAAATAATGGCCTCAGAATGATGGGAAGTGCTGCTGCAAGGCTGGGTGCTGCGCTGGCCCTCTGCCAAGGAAAATGAGGTTAATTGAGCTGCGGGTGTGCAGCGAGCAGGGGCTCAGCCCTCGGGGACTGCGCTCGGGCCAGGTGGGTGCAAGCAGCTGATCCCCAGTTCCAGCCTGGGGAGGGGCAGGAATGGGGGTACCTGGGCACACAGAGAGGGGAACAAAGGTGGGAATCAACCAAGAGCCCCTTGCTCTGCTCACAGGAGCCCCTGAGCCAACCCCAGCCATCCCCACCATGAGGCTCCTTCTCCACCTCAGGGTGCTGGGTTGGGCACCCACAGCTCTTGCAGAATTCAAAGGGCACAGACAGCTTGGAACTGTTCATTAGAAGGAAAAACAACCTCAAAATCAGGCCAGAAATATAAAGGAAGAGCACAGTGGGTTCCACCCTGTGGAGGACACGAGGGAGAAGCTGGTGGGACTGTGGAGCAAACCTCTCCTCTCCAGAGCTGCGTGCAGGGATTTATTTTATATCCCTTTTATTCCCACAGGGGTGAACCCATTGGTGGCACAACTAAAGCCAGCCCCAAGCTGGGAGTTCAGGGCAGGATAAGGACCTGGATGCTCCAGGGGCACTCCCAAACTCCTGAGGGATGAGACCTGGCCCCTGCCTGATGCTTCAGTCCTGAAAAGCCAAGGTTTTATTTTGCTAAACGAGAGATTTCATGGGAATTCTTGCACTTCCTTCACAATTTAGGTCGCTCCTTGAAGCTTTAAAAAAAAATTATATAATTCCAGTGTCTTACATTGAATGAACCAAGGAATTCTTTCACGGGAAGTTTTCCTCCTAGCTGTCCCACTGAGAACAAATTCTCTGCACCTTTTTCCATGGGGAAAAAACCTGACAAAACCCCAAATTCGGGTGCTCCTTACCGGCTCAATAATGGCAGGTTCTCCTTTCTGCCCCTTCTCACCCCGGGGGCCACCGATCTGTGGGACACAGGGAAACACAAAGCCAGTCAGAGAGGACATTGCTCATCATCATCATCATCATCATCATCATCATCACCATCACCATCACCACCAATCCCAGCAGGAACTGGAGATCGTGGCACAATCCTGCTGAGGTTCCCGCAGGAAAGACCCAGGGCAGCTCCTCCTTGTTCAAATACAAGTTGCAGGTGCGTGAATCCCTGGTTTTCTGTGCTAATTCTGCTCGAAATTATGGAAGGACCAACATTTTGAAGCGGAATTTTCCTGGCTGGAACAGAAACCCTCTCACCCCTTCGTAGATGGTGTCCTGGTTGGCCGGCATGCCGGGGCCGATGTCGGGAGAGGCTGTGCGGTCGTAGTAATTGTCATAATAATTCCCATCATATTCCTTTATGGTTTCCTCAGTGAAATCTCTGTCCAGGTCGTCCCCTCCTTGAGCAGCCTGGAGAAAAAAGAGCAGCAATGGGTCAGGCTGGAATTCTCTCCTGGCTGGACATGCTGGAATATTCATGTGTTGTTACATTAAGGGGGATGATTTTGGCAAAATGAGGGGTGGTTTATAATAATAGTGACAAGTGAAAAACCTTAGGAAAAGTTAAATTCTGGAATTTTTAAGTCTCCAGTGACTTCTCCAACAGCAGGAAGACAGATAAGAGAAGCTTCATGTCAAATGTACACCCTGGCTTTCCCTGGGATTTCTTCACTGATCCCCAGTAAAACACTGTGAGTAGAAAAGCTGGAGTGAGGAAAACAAAACACAGCACAAAGCTCATGTCAGGAGGATCCTGCAAACTCCGAATGCCTGAAGAAAGAGGTAATGGAAGTTTCAAGCTCCAAATCCTCCTCATCTCTCATGGCCTCGGTGCTGGAGACTCTGGATTATCGAGCCCAAGGAGTCCCTCATCCGTTCCCAGATTTCAGCTGCACATCGGCCCCACGATATGTCACTGTGAGTGTCCAATTACAGCAGGAAATGTGGAAAAATCCAAGTTCACTTCTGTGAAAACCTCCTGTTTGTTTAGTCTGGGATCCGATCCGCGCCCGGGCTCGTCCAAGGAGCAGCAGCAGAAGTTGTTACAAATCTGCTGCCTTAATCCCTGAATCCTCCCTGAATCCTTTCAGATGCCATGGAGCACAGCAAGGACATCCAGACAAGGCTCAGAATTTCCTTGCTGCTCTCCACGTCCCTGTGCTTCCAGCAACCTGGCAGGCACAGGCCCTTGGCACCCCTCGCTCTGAGCAGCCCTGCAAAGGACAACATGTGCTGCTGAGATTTGTTTCTTTCCTATCCAGGTAATGACCAAAATAGTCCAGAAATTGAATTATTTCCAGTGCTTCCTAGAGAAACGTCTCCTCACTGCTACGAGTTCAAAGTCACTTCAGTGCCATCACAACTTCCAGACTTTTTTCTGTGCCAGAACTGCTCAGAACCCATAGGCACGAGCATCTGGGTCTAAATTCAGTAGGTTTTAAACTAAGACTAAGCCTAGAACTAAGGCAGTCACCACCCCACCTTCTCTTACCTCTGCAAACACCAACGGGCCTTGGCAGAAATTGTAGTTTGGCAATTATTCAATTAGAAAACCTGGAAAAGTCAGGATTATTTTTCCTTTGGGCTGGTTCAAATGGATCTGGTGCTATCACACACCCCCTTTATCCCGGCTGAAATATTTCACCTGGTTTTGCACTTTGAAACCTTAAAACCCTAATCTAAAAAATCTTATCTGGCTCTAAGGGTTTGGGGATAACAGCAAATTGCATGAAATGAATATCAGAAATGCCTGGTTTGATATTTTAATTGAGGTCCCCAGGTCTATTTGCATGGATAGATGATATTTGGAATAACTGGGCAGTTCTTGAACTGCCTGAACTTTCCTCCTCTATTTCCGTTTCCTAACAACTAAAGTGGCCCTTGAAGCCTCCTACTTCCTCTTCCACTCTTTTATTTAAGGCCCCTCTATCCAATCTTTAATTCCCCTCTCTTAGAAGGTCCAAGCTTGGCCAAAGATTTCTGGCTCTTTGTCAGGAAGCAGAAAACTTTCCCATCCGTGGCTTCCCTCAGGTCAGCTCCCTCGATTCCTGGAGCCTTTTCCTTTTCTCCCTGTGCATTGTTTTGAGCTGTCCAACCTCCTCCACCACAATCTGGCTGGACTGGATCCCCCCCTGCCCTTGGAGCAGCTGGATCTGCACCTGCCTCGCTCCAGCTGCTCAGATCTTTGCTTGGACACTTTCCCTGCCACCTTTTCCCTCAAATCTCCAGCTCCAGGGATCCTGGCCAGCTTCTGCTGTCTGTTTTGTTACCCTGAAAGCCTCGAAGTGTGACAGCCCCACAACAAGTAATTCTCCACCGGAGAAACCAGCCCTAAGCTCTGCCTGGGAATTCGGATGGGGTTTGGAAGCATTATAGAAACATGGAATGGTGTGGGTTGGGAAGATCTTGAAGCTCATCCAGATCCAAACCCTTGCCACAGGCAGGGACATCTTCCCCTAGAGCAGGTCACTCAGAGAACAATTCATGTTATCCTTTATCGAATCCCTGGCTGATGCTCCTGGATAATGAAGAATTTGCCCATTTAATGTCATTATTTCCTCACTCCGTGAGCTCCACAGCACCCAGCTCCCCAAAAATTCATCTCGGTCTCACCAACATTCACCTATTTGAGCACCAAAATAAGCAGCAAGAACTGGGCAAGTCTTAAGCACAGAAGAGTCTCGAGTGCAGCATTTCAGCTGAAGGATATTGAAGTGTGGGGAGGTAAAAGTTAAATATTCCAGCAGAATCAGCAGTGGGATCTGGGCTGATCCCAGCTCGGAGCAGATCCATGCACACAACAAAGGGGGTCACACCAGGTGGACCCAGCAGTTTTAAAATCAAGGCTTTGTCCCACTGTTAAATTGTAGGTTTTTTTAAAAAAAAATAAACTGAAAAGCATAAAGATGCTTTGCAGTGGGAATGGCAAAATGAAAAATATTGATGTTCTCCAGCAAATCAACATTTTAAGGGTTTATATTAATAACTTTGGGATAAAAGGCTTTTACTGAGATTTTAACAGCAACCCTCATTTCTCTTTTTGTCAGGCAACCACTTCACCCGAGGAAATGCAGATGTCAATATGAGCAGCTTTTTCCAGGGGAATAATCCTTAACCAA
The DNA here is from genome assembly GCA_013397755.1 of Cnemophilus loriae. Classification (NCBI taxonomy): domain Eukaryota; kingdom Metazoa; phylum Chordata; class Aves; order Passeriformes; family Corvidae; genus Cnemophilus; species Cnemophilus loriae. The sequence goes on along the minus strand of VZTF01003499.1, from coordinate 60,364 downwards.
ATTCGAAATATCTGCGTTCCCCACCCTGAAAAATCTGGAGTAAAAACATTTTACAAGAAACTTCCTCTCCCAGCAGCTGCCTGAACCACTTATGGATTTACCATCTGGCTGCTCCCGTCTCCTTTGCTTCCAGGGCTATGAAACAGCAGAATTAATTTTTTTTAAAAAAATGAAAAATTAAAATTAATGAATTAAAATTACATCGGTCTCGTTGTAGGTGACGACGGTGCTCGTGGGGAGTTCAGCTTCCACAGCATTTTCAGTGAGGCCACCCTGGGGATCGATTTCCTCGTTGTAGTTGAGATCCTCGTAGGGCATTGGGGTAAAATACTCCTCGTTGATGGTCTCGTAGTTGTACTCATCAACGAGGGGATCATCCACTGCTCCATCCTCCTTGGGCTGCTTCCCGGGGTTCCCTCTCTCAGGGGGTGCTGTGGGAGCTGGATAATCCTGTTGGAAATGGAAAACAGAACACCACAGTCAGAGAAACAAAACCGTTCTGCGTCATCCTCCCCTTTTATAGAGGTTCATCACCCTCACCCCTGCCAGGACCCTGCCTCGGTACCTGCTTGGTTTCGGGTCTCTCTCCAGCAGCCACTTCAGGAGGGCTGGGTTTGGTGGTGGGGGCTTCTGGTTTGACAGCTTCATCCACATCCTCGTAGTAGGGGTACTCGTAGTAGTAGGTGTCACCTTCTCCCTCCCCGTCCGTGTACTGCAAGGAGACGAGGAGAAGGAAATGAGGTGGGAGCACCCAGCGTGTCCTGGGGTCAGATTGACAGAAGGCAAGTTTAGATGGGATATTTGGGAGAAATTCTTCCCTGGGAAGGTGGGGACACCCTGGAATGGGTCACCCGGAGCAGCTGTGGCTGCCCCATCCCTGGAAGTGTCCAAGGCCAGCTTGGACGTGGAGCAACCTGGGAGGGCGGAAGGCGTCCCTGCCCATGGCAAGGGGTTGGAATTAGATAATTTAAGTTCCTTCCAACCCCAACCAGTGACTCGAGGATTTTTTTTTAACCTCGGATTGGTGAGGCCTCCCAGATCTGCCACACGTGACCCCCCGAGAGAGGGGCAGAAACCCCTTGAGCCCCGCGGCCGCTCCGCCGCTGTTCCTGCACTAACAGCACCCCTGTGACTCCCCACCCAGCCCCGGCGTGCAGGCAGGAGGGCTTGGAAAAGCAGATCCTCGCAGCCTTTTCCACAAGGCGTCAGTCATCCTTCAGCAGGAAACCCAAACAAAGCCGCTGGTTCCAGGCGGGCACGGCCCCGCTCCTCGCCAGCCCAGCTCTCCCTGGCAGCGGCCGCCGGCGCGTGGAGGAGTTATTCCTACACGGAGCAACACAGCCTCGGGACAAGCCAGCTCTTGTTGGACTGCTGGCTCCAAAAGAAGAGTTTTATTTTCCTGCTGCCGCAGATTTCCACCAAAGTGCTGTTTTATTTGTCTTATTTATTGTTTCTCCAGAAGCGCTGGTGGAGCGCTCGCGGCTCTTCCCTGCGGCTGCGCCTCAGCGTGAGCATCCCAAAGCCCTGCTTAGGTGCTGGATTAATTTAATCCCAAAGATAAACTGGGAGGGCTGGTGGCATTACTGGTTCGTGGGGATTCCCTGACCCTGCAGGTCTGGCTCATCTTAAAGCAAATCAGTCCAAAAGAATGGCTGAGGATGCCAGAGAGCAACTGCAGTGAGCTGAGACGTCTTAAAAAAGGGCAAAATTCAGGTGATGCTCACTGGAAATCAGTCACACTTAGACATTTCTGACTGGGCAGCAAAAATAAAAATGCATCCTGCACCAGCCTTTTTTGTTGTGTTTCCTTTTTTTAAAGAAGAGACCTGAGGCGAACCCTTCATACAAAAATTATTGGGCACAGCAGCTCCTAGGGATGACTTGGGAGCATTTCTGCCAAAATGAAATTCAAAGCAAATCCAGGGGCAAAAATGTTTTCCCCTCCTTTAACACCTGTTGTTTCAAAGACTATTGAGACAGAGCTGTTTAATCCTTGTACAAGTCCAACAGTATAATTTGGAATTTAGAAACAGGTGCCTGTTCTGGGCAGGACCGGAGCTGCCAGGGAAGGTCGATATTCCACACTTGGCTCACATTGTCTCTCCTGCGCCCCTGAGCTCCAGAAGTGAATGAATGTTCATTTCAGTCTCTGGAAATGGGAAGAGCTCAGAAAGAAGGAAAACTCCCAAGAGCCAAACCCAGAACCTGCAAATCCTCAAAACAAGCTCAGGCTTGGATGTCAGAGACGAGTCGCGGGGAAGCTGAGCGGGAGGAAGGAGCCACGTGCTTGCAAGCGTGCTATAAACCCAAACATTGGTGATTATACCCCAAAATATCCCGAGAGACTCACGTATTCATCCTGGTTGGGGTCCTGGGACTGGGGCGAGTCAGGGATGGCGGTGTCACAGTCGGGGCTGTAGTGTTCACAGTACTCCAGGGCTGCCCGCGGGTCGGCCACGATCAGGAGCTGCTGGATGTCACCCTGCAGGGAGCGGAGCACGGAGGGTCAGGGGTGGGTGGTGCTCGTGGAGGCACCAGCCCGAGGCTGCAATCAAAGCCAGAAACCAAAGAAATGGAAAGCAAAACACGTGGCAGGGCCACCTCCACGACATGAACACATCCCCTGGGATGAGCCACGGGAAAACCTCCACGTCCAGGGAGCAGCTGCTTCTCTTGGGCTGCTCCACGAGGTGTGAAGCCACCGCACTTCATCCCCAGCCCCAAATTCACCTCCCCAAAAGACAAATCACCCAGCACAACAGCACTGGCTGCCCCAAGCGAGGCGGGTGCAGGAAAAATACGAGAAAAGAGCTCTGTACCCCCCAAACCAGCAGGGTGCAGGGGACAATAGAACAACTCCTGGTCCTGTGCAGCTCTGCAGGGCTGCAGAGTCACCCTGTCCAGTCCCAAAAGCTGCTTTCTGGCCTCAAAACTTCTCTGCTTCTCCCACCCCACCCCAGCTGGGCTCACATCACCTCCCCCCTTTTTTACATCTTGCCTCACCTCGACGTTCCACGCGCAACAGACACAGCGAGAGATCAGAAATGCATCTGATAAACCCAGAAAAGAGCCAAAGGGAGGCTTTTTTTCACTAAAAACCAGGTGCAGAGGAAGCTCATTAGGCACCGAGGCTGGTTAATGGAGCAGCTGCTCCCTGAAGCCCGACACAGCCATGGCCCGAAGGTCAGAGCAGAAATTGCTCTTGAGTTTCCTAAAGAGCCACCACGCTCCTCAACCACGATGCCAAAATCCAGTTCATTCAGCAGACAGTTACATAAGACTTCACTACTTGGATGCTTAGAGCTGATACTTTAATTAGGGGAGGAAAAAAAAATCTTATTTAATAATAGACAAACATGGCTAAAGCATCAGGGGGAAAAGCAGGAGCGTTACAGCAAAACTGGGAGGATGATGTGGGCAGTAATAGGAACCAGAAGCTCCAAAGGGAGCCTGGCCAGACTGGCAAACAGCCCTGTGGGAAAGGATATTTTTGAAATTATGGGCCAAATCTGCCTTGGTGTCGCTGGATCATGGATGTGTCCCACTGACTTCCCCCAAAAAAGGTGCTGTTCACATTTTGGGCAGAGACCCACTGGGAAAGGAGGCTGCCAGGAGCCCTGGGCACATCAGCACTGAGGGGAAGGAGCAGCTCGGAGCTGCCTGGAGTTCCCTCCTCCGTTCCCAGGTTGTCACTTCCCTCCCTGCAGCAGCTCACGGAACATCTGGGCACCTCTCAGACCTCCCCGAGTCACCCTTCAAGGAGCATTCATTGAAGCTCATTAGTCATTGTTTCCAGCGAATAACCTTTACAAAATTAACAGAAATGTCTGCAAAGTAGGTTTCAATTTTCCATTTTTAAACGAGAAACATCTTTCCTTCCCTTTCCCATTTTCTTTTTTTAGTAAATCCAGTCCTGCCGTTACTATTCCAGCTTTTTCTTTTGCAAGGTAACCACCAAAACTGGGCGTAGAGCAGTGGGAAAATAGAAAATTCCAAGTTTTTTCCCTTGTAGAACATTTCCCTTTTCCAAGCAGCTCTGGCCACCACCTGCCAATGGAACCCAGGGAGGAACTGGGCTGTGATGTGACCTCCAGGACAACCCCCAGCCCTGAGGGGGGGTACTGGGGGTGTTATGGGGTTCCTCAGGCCGTAAATTAAACAACCATCCCTTCAAAGGCACTCCAGAGCTCCAAACCAGCCCGTTCCTCTGGAATTCCCTCCAGCAGGGAATGCCCAGCCTGGCCAAGGAAATTGGTGGCTGATGTGAAGCCCCTTCCAGCTGCCATCTCTGCCCACAGGACCTCAGCCACCCCTCCCTGACACCCCAGCTGAGCCATTTGTGCCCTTCCCTCCCTCAGGTGCTTAAAGCTCCCTGGTTTCCATGGGAAGATGGGAAGTGCCTGGCATTGTTGGGATAAGCTGAAATAAACCAGCCCCAAAGCAGAGCTGGGACTCGTCTCCAAGAGGCAGGAGAGGCTGAAAAAGCTTTTTCTCCCTGATAAGGTTGGATTTACACCTCACGGGGAGCTGATAGGCTGCATCCCATCAGGGAGCAGGGCTGGAGCTGCATTTCCTCAAGGAACAGATAAAGCAAGGAAAGGCATCTTGGCTAAACACAGTGCCAAAGGTTAAGCAGAAGAGAATTTGCTAAAGCTGGGTTTGTTTTTAGTCTCAGCTGATGGCAGCTCCCGAGCTATGCACGGGGAGAAATCCTGGAACCCACCCTGCTTCCCTGCAGGAGCTGGAGCATCCTCAACCTTGGAGGATATGGAAAAAAAAACACCTGCAAGTCCCTGGAGCCACAGCAGAAAACTCAACCTCAACACGCCAAAGGACAGCGTGGGCCCCACGGTTTGTGCTGAGGGAGAGGGGGAGGCCGAGCTGGGGAAGCTTCCTGCTCATTCTGGGTCAAGAACTTGGGAAAATCAGTGCGTAACTGAATAAATTTGGGATGCGGGCAGCGCCAGGGAAGAGCCTCAGACGGCTCCGTCAGAGCTCACCACGCTTCACCAGCATCGCTCCACTGGCTGCAATTTCCCCTTTCCTTTTCAAACCCAATCAATCACCCTGCCCAAAGTTCATCCTTCTCTTGTTGTTCCAGCGTGCGGAATCCAGGAGAACCAAGAATCCTGAATTTGGGAGGAATGAGAGCCCCAGGGAGCACCAGGGCCAGGGGCTGAGCAGCTCAGGGGAGGGGGAAGGAGCAGAGCTCAGCCCATTCATCTTTGTTTCATTCCCAGCCAGCGCCCAGCGCTGGGGGATACCCCGTGCTACCACTTGTAAAAAGCAGACAGGAGTAAAAACCTTGTTAGCAAGATTCCCAGTCAATTGACCTCATCCCTCAGCGCCAAACAATGAAATGGGCTAATTTAGGCCACAATAAAAAGCCCCACTATCTGCACCTCACAAAAGCTGCACAAAGCTCTGCTGTCAAGAGCCCCATTTCTGTGATTTAAAAAGCCGACTTTAAATAGAGCGAGCCGCGCTGGGAGGTTCGGGAGCCTTTTGTGTCCTCTCGAGTGTGTTGCCGCTAATAAATTGTGCCCAGGGATCCACGGATCCTGGCTGGCAAAGGGGAGCCAGCCCTGCTCCCGTTCCTCCCTCAAGAGTCCGTTTGTTTCCCTGTTTCGGTCACAACCCACCCCAAAATTCCCCTTCCCAGCTGGATTTTTGCAGCAGGTCCCGTTAATCCACACGCGCAGGGTTTTCCATGGAGCCTTTGGAAGAGAGAGAACTTAAAAATGCACCGACTAAGTGATTTAAAGACTTGACCAGCCAAATAAAAGACTTATTTTCAAGTAATGAGTTATTTCAGTCAGGGAGCAAGAGAGAAACGCTCTGGTGCTGCTTTGTACGAGTCACCAGCAGCGTCGGATTTTTGCAGCGCTAACGAAGATCCCGTTAATCCACACACGCACAGCTCCGTGTGGGACAGGGTTTTCCAAGAGAGACAACTTACAAATGCACCAATAAAGCGATTTAAAGACCTGAGCAGCCAAATCAAAAACTTATTTTCAAGTAATGAGGTATTTAAGTCAGAGAGCAAGACAGAAACGCTCTGGTGTTGCTTTGTAGAAGTCACCAGGAGCGTCCTCCAGCCACCCACATGGAGGGTAAAGTTCTTTTTTGGCTTGGGAATGAGTTGGGCACAAGGTTCAAGAATGTTCTCCACTGACTGGAGTACTTGGTAGCATCCAGAGGCAGAGCTCAGTTGTGTTTTGCTGCTTTAACCAAAAAAAAATTGAAGCCGAGAATAAAAAAGTCGATTTTTTTTTTGCCTGCTAATAACCCTGATTTCATCCATCAGGAGAGGCAGCGTTTAAAAAAGGGGATAAATCACATTTTGGCCTTTATTCCTAAAGCTCCTGGTGAAGGGGAAGAGGCAGGGCAGCACATTTCTGAACAGGACTGTGAGCTGTGAGGGTTTTATTTGCTCCACCAGACAGATGGAAGTGCTAACTGTCAGGACCAGTGAGGATCTGCCTGACATTTATGGTAAAGCCATTTATGCCTGATGACTCATTTGCTTTATGGATTAAGTTCCATCAAAGCCAGTTTAACTCAACTCCCCAGCCAGCTCCCAGACAAGGCTGGAAAAGCTCTTTCTGGAGCATTTTTTAACACTTATTCTATATGCGTGCAAAAAATGTCCCATCACTTCCAATGACATCAACTTCAGGAACTCGGAGGAATCGTTGTGGTTCAACAAAAAAAAACCAGCTGGAGAGGAGGATCAGAGTGACTTCATCTGGCACTGGCAGCAGCTCCCTAAATCCTGGGATTCTTCAGGGCTCCCACTGATCATTAACTGGACTCTTGGTTAGGGCATCACCCCAAAAGTCTGAGAGACTCAACATCCCTAAGAGTAAATCCTGCTGGATGTGCTTTTGGAAACTGCTGCATTTAAACTGGATAAACACAGGCCCAGGGTGAACAATGGGAACATAAAATCTTCACAATTATTGGGAATAATTGAAGTTTCTCCAGACAAACTCCCTGGCTCCATAACCCCAAACCCAGAGAGAGGCTGAAGAGGGGCAGGGGTTCAGTGCAGCTCCAGGATGAAGTGGAAGCTCAGCCTCCAAAACCCCTAATCCGTGTCTTGGAGCCAGCCTGGCAGCCCTCAGATGTTCCACTTGATAAATCCTGTCACCAGCACTTCCCGTGGATTCTCACCGCTGTGGCCACAGCCCAGCTCCAGCCTGGAGTGAAAGTGCTGTTGGAGACATCAGCAAAGAGGGGCCCAGGAATCAGCACGGCCCCAGTTCTGTCAGCATGGAAACCCCAAAAATCAGAGGTGCTGGAAGTGCTCAGAGCATCCCAGAGTCCCTCCTTTAAACACAGCAGCTCCAGAAAAGCAGCAAAACCGCAGCAATGGGGTCAAACAAAGCCTCGCCATCCCCCCGGTCCCTGTCCCCGTGTCCTGAGCCCTCTCCTGGCCAGCCACACACAGGAGTGACCCCACCAGACAGAGCAGCCAGTGCCTAAAGAGCCTCCTTTGAGCTCCCAGAGCTTCTGCACTATAAAACGGGAAGGAAAGTGTTAAAAGTCTGGCTAAATAATAATAAATTTAAAAAAAAAAAAGGCTTGACTCGCACACGGCCGTGACTCAGCCACAAATTCCTGGTGGTTTGGCTAAATCCAGCCGGATGTTTGCGTGCCCGTCCTGCTCGGAGGGGCTGCAGGACGGGCTGGGGCTGCTCTGCTGTCCCCTCTGGGGTTACCACAGGAACGGCTCCTGCTGCTGCGGGCACTTGGACAGGAGCCCCTGCCCGGCCCTCTTTGGAGAAACCAGGTTTAATTAAGCAGGGCACGGAGAGAAGTGTCACCAGAACTAAATACGGCTCCAAACCCTCTCGAGGGCTGGGGAAAGTTTCTGTTTCTCACAGCATCTCCACGTGGGGACCCCAAGAAACCCCTCGGCCCCGGATCAGGCAGGAGCATCCCTGACACTGAGCCTGCAGAACACAAACACAGCAATTATCTGGACAGCCCACAAGCCTCTTCCCCTGACCACAGCAGCAAGAGGACAATCGGCCCTCTGGCTCGATGGTGATTAACCTCTCTGGTAATTTCTCAACCTTTCTATTTTACAATCCCAGGGAGGAATCCAATTTCCCATCATGTGAGGGTCCATGAACTCACTGTTAGTCCTGGCTGCTGGATTTGAAGGAATAGGGCAGGGAAGTGTGGTCCCCTCCTCGTCCCCTTCCCTGAACCCTGGGACTTCTCCATGCTGTCCCCAGCACCCAGCCCTGCCCCAACACAAGACCAAATCCTATTTCTTCCACCCATAACTGCTGGATCCTTGGATCAGCAGCCTCGTGGCTGTTGCTTAAAACCAAATTAAATTCATGCCTTAAAATGAAGAGGAAAAAATGATTCCGTGACTTCTGGTTTTCCTCCTGCCTGACATCAGCCCTGGGAGCCTGGTGGCATCACCACTGCAGCCCTTTGGGACAAAATATTGGCAAGATCTGGTTTTTCACTTCCAATTCAAGCTCCCTGCTCACCCAGGTCCTTCTTAAAACTGGATTTGGCTGCATTCCTCCTCACCGACCCCAAAACCTCCCCTATGGCATGGGGAGGTACAGCCAGAGAAAAGCAGGCAAGCAGTGGAGACTGCAGGAAAGGGAAAAGGCAGCCAAGGTGCCTTAAAAAAATAATAAAGCAAATTCAAAGAGCTGCTAAAAACACCCAGAGAGAGCTATCCTTAAATCAACAACCTGCTCAGCCACTCTGCTGGCTATTTTTATATATTTGTGTCTGTTAAACAAACCACAATTTATCTCCCGGGGTTTTTGGGTGCAAAACAATCAGTTCTGGCCACGGAAAGCAGGATGGGACTGAATGGCTTCTGCAGTCCCAGTCTGGAAGGGTGGGTGGACTGGGAGAGGGGCTGCTGTGACAAAAGGCTGCTTTATATTCCCTCCTTGTCTCCACCCTGGCCAAGCACTGTGCTAACATAGGCAAAAATCATACGAGAGGATTCTGCAGCTCTTTTGCAAAGAGGGGGAAAATAATGGCACAGTGCAGGTTTTTAAAGGGCAAAGAATAGAAAGAAAGAAAAGAAGAACCCCCTGACAGTCCCACCTCTCTCCACCCCAATAAAGAGAGAACATCACAATAGCAAAATGAAATTTGAGAGCAAAGTCAGTCTTTATATTTGCAAAACGAGCGGTTTTAAACTTTTCTTTTTAAATTGTGTGCTCTGAGCAGATGGTCTGAGCCCCCCCCAGCAGATCAGAAACACATTTGAAGAGCCAGGAACCTGAACCACAGGTTTTTTATGAAACTGTGCCACTCGTAGTTCAAATTTCATCCCACTGAAGTGAATATTTTCTCTCTAAAGCAGCAGCTGCATGGTGGGTCACCCCTCAGAGGTGGTTTAGGAATGTCCACACAGGCAGCTGCCCCTACCTGGGTGTCCCCTGGGTGCTGATAACCCTGAGAGATCTCGATGACGCCGTGAGCACGTGGCCGAGGCTGATTTTGGGTCTCTAAGCCTGGATATTCGTCCATGTGACATCCACAGAGGTCAAGCAGTGCTGACTTCAACCAGCCCCTCCACTGAGAGAGGAAAAACCGCCCAGATTTGGGTACTTCTGGGAGATTTCTGTCACTCCTGCAGGAACACCTTCCCTGAGTCACCAGAGCTTCTCACTGCCCTGGGATGGAAACCTCGCACTGGATCTGATCTAATTAACCCGTGCCACAAACCAGGCTTGACTGCAAGAAATAACTCCTCTGCTGGCTCAGTTTGGAGCTGCTGGGCAAAGGTGTCTCCTTTATTTCAGGGAGAGAAGGGAAAAAAAAAGGTAAAAAAACCTGCCTGCAGAAAACCCTCCTGAAGTGCCTCGGTTTCCTTCGGCTGCTCCCAAACTCCCACGAACACAGCAAAGAGCCCGACTTGCTGCTCCCCCTGTCCAGTTTTGACTGAAAGGGAGGAAATTCGGTTCTGAGAAGAGCTGGAAGGAGAGGAAGGCAGGTTTGGAGTGTGCTTGGCACAGCCACACCCCGTCCCAGGGAATGGGGATGTCGAGGTCACACCTGGGGTAGGTCCTCAGCAAACCTCTCCAGTTTGGGGCATTAATGGGGCCTCCAGTCACAACCAGTTCATTTTTAGCCCCCACAAGGAGCTCAGGCAGGACTGGATCTCTCCCTACAAGGATCCTACTCAGAGGAAAGGCTTGGAGTAGAGCTGTTGTAGGCATTTCCTAGAGGGAAACACCTTCACCAAAGGACCAACCCATTCTGTGCTTACAACTAAATATTCACCTCGTGGGCACCAGGAACCACAGGGAGTGATTTCATCGGAAGGTTTAAAGCCAGCCATGAGGAAGCTCTCTCCTCTCATGAATTCTTTAGGACAGCACTGCATTTTTTTGGCTGCTTTCCCCCCAAAAGCAAGCCCTGGGTGATCCCTTCGTGCAGCCGCAGGTGTGTCTGTCTATCCCAATAATTCTTCCGTCTGATGGCTGATCTCAATCGCTTGTGACAGGGAAAAGAGGCTCAGGATAATTAAACTGCTATAAATGTCATGGAAACAGACAGCTCAGGAAAAGAAATCATCCCAGAGCGTTGTCTGTGGTGAGCTCTCATCTGATCGGATCCAGGCACGCACAAAACATCTCTTTAATGTCCCCATCACCCCTTTAATGTCCCCACCAAGAAGCTGAGGAAACCACGAGACACAAATTAGAAGGAATCTAGGCCTGAGTAATCTCGGAGCATCTCTGAGCTTCCCAATTCCCACAGCCGCTGGAAAAAGATGAGCTGAGGCACCACAAAATGAGCACTTTTCCTTGCCTTTGTGCCTATCCATGGAAAAAAAAAAACAAACCCAGTTCTCCTCAATTTTCCAGCCCCAGGACAGATGGAGGAGGAAAGGGAGCGTGTCCAGGCCTCAGCTAAGGCAGATTCCAGAGGGATTTCACGGGATCCAGCAGAGCCCAAGGGTTTGTGGATACCTGTGAGCAGATCCAGGCTGGCACTGCCACCCAGGTGACCTCAGATGAGCCTTTCCAGTGGCTGCACAACACACTTGGAATCATTCCTGCCCCTCCAAACACCCCAGGATCAAACCTTTGGAGTTATTTTTTCCCCTCTATGACCACGCAGCAGCCTGGCACTCTGTGATTTCAGCTTTCAAACTCCTCATTTGCTCCAAATCAGCATTTCTGTCGTTCTACACCCAAATTACAGCCCTAAGAATAGAGGCCCCACAATCACCATGTGCTGTGTTGGTGCTGCTTTTACATCCAGACCTTTATGGTGTGGGCCCTGAACAGCTGGTTTTTCCTTCTCCCCCTCCAGATGATAAATTCCTGGTGGAAATCTAGAGGATAGCTTTGAAAGGAATGCTCAAAAAGCTGCTCGAAAGTGACTTTTCAGGTATTTTTTAGTCAAGGCACCCTCCATCTGTTTATGATATTAATCCCATCCCCAAGAGGGATTTAATAGCAAGAGATCCCTCAAAAGCCCCAAATCTATCCCTCAGACACCTCTCCAGAATTCAAACATGGGGTTTTTTACCCTTTCTTTAAATTATTCTCTATTCCAAAGCTTTCACAAAACTACCAGTGTGAAAAACCCCCTCAGCAGCAATTTTTCCAGCAGTTCCATTCCCATTATTTTCCAACAGGAGCTGATTTGGCTCAGGTACATTCACACGGAGTGGTTTTGTTCCCTAATTGAAGCATCAAGTCAGATTATGCTTCTGAAGCAGCAAATGAGACTATTCACCAAAAAAAATCTCTTTATCCTTGCTCAAAACGTTTGCTTGCCTGGATATGCTTATGCAGGATAACTCAGGGAGCACCTAAAAATGGGATTTTGCAATTTTAGCCTCAACTTGACAGTCAGGAAAAGAAATTTCCATGCAGGGACAAAGCAATGGGATGGGGTGACACGGTGGTGCTGTCCCTGAGAGCCACCCCGAGTGTCCCATGTGCCAAGCAAGGCTCGATCCCACGGACAGCATCCCAAAAACCTCATTTAGACCCTCTGGAAAGCTGCATTAACTCATGGCCTGCACATTGTGGGAGGCATTCACATAAAGGAGGAGAGGGTCAGCCTGACCTTCAGTGTCCAGCGTGGAAATTTCCAAAAAAAGAAAAGGAAAAGAAAAATCCCACAAAAGCCCAGGCCAGGCCTGTGTGAATGGGGCCAAATGAATGGCTGGCATTGTGTGCCCTGCCGTGCCAGCCCTGGGACTGGCACTGAATAATGCTGGGATGGGCAGAGGATGGGGCCAGAAGCAATTCTGAAAGAATCCCCTGGTTTTGTGTGTGGGGTACCCCGAATAACGCTCACGCTCAATGCCCTGCGCTCCACGGGCCAGGCTCTTAAAGAGATTTTCTCCATTTTCCTCATCCCACTCATTAGGGATCCCTGGAAGACACCCAAGGCCCCGTTTCCCCTTGTCCTCTGCTGCTCTCTGAGCACCAGGTAGCCCAGGCCAGCCTGGGCTGTGCCATCACCCTCCAGGTCCTGCTGTCACCTTACAAAGGTGACATCCCCAGCTCAGCAGGGCTCAAACAGCCCCACAGCCTGGCTGCTGTCCCCATCCACAGCCCCGGATCTGAGCAGTGCCCTGTTATCCGGGCTTTTCCATAGGAAACTGCAGAGTTTTCCTCAGAAAATCCCAAATTCCAGGCTGTGAGGCTGCCCAGCCTTCGCTTTGCTCCTTGCTCCTGCAGACCTGACCACACATCCCCGTTCCCTATTTCCTTCACCATTCCGTTCAGTGCTGCCTTTCCCCCACTCCAAACCCCATCCCCCTGATGTCACCACCTCACCCAGGCCCTGCTCACGCCGTTCCAAGTTTCCCCTCTCCCCCCAAATCAAATAATCCGCCAATAACCCGGAGCTCCAGGGCCGGCTTTTTCCTGGAGGAGTTCTTTTTCCATGACATATGTGTGAACCATCAGGGATAGTTTAAAACCAGATTCCCCCTCATTACAAGCACAGCACAAAGCTTCTCCTTTGTGTCTTCCCCCTCTGCACCGTTCCCTGGCTCCGCTTTCACGTTGATTTATTTCCCTTTCATCTCTGGAAAATTAGGAATTCTGCTGCCTGCATGGATACGCCAGTGAGTTGTGAGGGAGTCTCTCACAGTGGAAAATACGGAGTAAAGCAAAGCTCTTGGATTGAGTTACTCATTTGAGAACTCGCTGAGCCAAAGTGGAGGCACTTGCTCGGGTTTTAGGGTAAAAAAAGGGTCACAGAGTCTGCCTGGGAGCTGTTGATCCCAAAGATCCAGAGGGTTTCATTCCCACCTCTGGCCACAGCAGAGGTCGGGGATGCAAAGGGAAAGAGAGGATTTGGGGAAGGTGGTGAACAAGAGAGGCTGGAGGAGCAGCTGCTCCATGGACAGAAGGGGAGGGGGCAGGAAAGAAATCCTGAGATCCCAGAGGGGCTCGGGATGGAATGGACCTTAAAGATCATCCAGTTCCAACTGGGCTCACTCCCAGTGCCAAAGGGTGGCTCTTGGATTCCGGAGCACATCAGGGATTCCTGCTCCCATCCCACAGCAGCTGCAGCCTCCTGAGGTACCCAAAACTCGCTTTTACTCCGTTTTTTCCTCTCACAGCCAAATTAATCTGGAAGTGGAGCTGCCGTTCCCTCGGCCCCACAGACAGGATTTCCACCCCCGAGATCCACCCTGAGCTTTCCTCCACACCGAGGTGGCTCGGGATCAAGGGGGTTTTGTGTGCACAGAGGCTTTTAATCAGCACTTGGAATGTTTTCTGCCCCAGGAGGTGAACACAGAATCCAGGTTTTATGGATTAAAGGCAATGGGGGGAAAATAGACCTGGCTGCCAAAGTTAGCTCGGGATAGAAGTGGGATTACACCCCTTGGCTTGGGGAGATCTGCTGACACACTCAGAAAATTGAACTGAACACCAAATTTTGGTTGGAAAAGGATTTTCCTGCAGCTGGCTGGCGACAATCACCCAACCACGGAACATGGACCTGCTGGGACCACCCGAGGAGGAGGCTTTGTGCAGGTTCCTGTTGCTAATTCCCACCACTGCTGGAAATTTGGCTGCTCAGGAAAGAGCTGGGAATGGAAAGCTGAGCTGGTGTGCAAACAGAGGTGTGACACCTCTCGTCCACACACCTTTCTCCTTCATTTTCCGGGAAACTAAAATGTGGCCTTTGCTAATGTTCACACCCCAAAGTATTTTTTCAATTAGGTTTTTATTATTTGCTCGTGAAAAAATGATTTGGGTTTCATTTATTCCATGCAGCATCTGCCACCTCAAATTCAGCACTTTAAAAAAAAAATAAAATCTTGCCTTGGAGTTGGACTTGGATGATTCTTGGTGGGTCCCTTCCAGCTCAGGGTATTCTGTGATTTTTTAAGCATAAAATCTGCATAGTTCCATGAAACAGTGCCCCAAATTTCCATCCCAAGGAAGGGAGCTGGGTTTGTGCACCCTGGGGCCTGAAAATCAGGTGTGAAATTCATCCTAGAAAAGAGGTTATTCAAAGCAAACCCATGAAGGAACAGGAGTGGATGTGGTGGAGGCTGAGCATCCCCAGCTCGGATTTCACACTCGGATTTCACCGTTCTGAGCATCCCCAGCTCGGATTTCACCGTTCTGAGCATACCCAGCCCGGATTTCACCACTCTGAGCAGCAAGCTGGGAGAAGGGCAAACAAAACCTGCAGATAAATTTGCTCCCGTGAGGCATCAAAGCCTCAGGAAAGCCTTGCAGCGTTTGCAGCCATCCCAGAGCAGAGAACAGTGCCCAAAAGTGCCGTTCAGCACCGATTTTCCCCACACTTTTCCCTGCAGTGGCCAAAGCTCTGTTTGTTCAAGCAGGTCTGACCTCCTGAACCCCAGCAAGAGCCGGCTGCGCGCGCAGAAACGCAGAACGAGCCCACGGTCAGGGACTTTTTTTTCCATGTTCTTGCAGGGGATAGAAAACTCTCAGACACCCCAATCCCCATCCAATCTTCTGCATAAATCATTAGGAATCCCCTCTTCCAGCTCCCACCCCGGGGGGATGTGTTTATTGGGAACGTTTCCATTGGAGCCCGCTCGGCTCTGTCGGAGCGAGCACTACACCTGCACGCTGGGGATGTCTGGAGTGGGCTTGGATTTTCCTCTGGGTTTTGGCAGGCAGCCCAGACTGCCTCCAAAAAGAAAAAAAAAAAAAAAAAACGGGAATAGAAAGACCTCACCATGTGTGAGGAACCTGTGCTTCATTTGCTCGGGCCTGAGCGGCGAGGGAAGGGGGTGAACACGGAGTCAGCCCAGAGGTTTCTAGGTTGGGATGGGTTTTTAGTCTGTCCTGTTTTTACTCTCTCCCTCAGAGAAGTGGCAAAAGGCAGGAAAATAGCAAAAAAAAGACCGAAATTTCAAAGCAGCAGCTTGAGCACCACCAGGCTGACAAACCCAGACCAGTATCATCATCCTCTTCCTCCACCTCCTGAGGTCTGGCTCAGATGAGCCTTTACTTCCTACAAATTCACTGCAACAGTGCAAATCCATCCACCCTTTTGTAAATAGAAAAGGATTTTTTTTCTCATTTACAGGCTTCTGCTGCAGAAAATTAACTTTTATGCAAATAGGACTAATTGGTGAATAACCTCCCACGTAGAACAAGGTTCCCAAGTAAGCAGGGAAGGGGAACATGCCCTGGTTTGGGCCAGGGCGCCCTGTCACGCTCTGCTCCCAAAAATCCCTTTTCCATCTTGCTCAGGGATGCTGCCAAAAACGTTCAGCTGGAAACTTCTCCCCCAAAGCACAAGGATTTGGCTTTTCACCCCTGCTCAAGCTGAGGAAAATCATCTTTCCCAAACACATCCATTTGCTGTTCCTTCCCAAATCCCTTTGTGGGGCCTTTCCTGCTCCTGAAACTCCATCCTTGTCCCTGCAGATCCCCCATCCACACCAGGCCTGCAGAGCTTGGAATGATGTCACTGGAGAGAGGAGCAGCTTTCCAGCATTACATCAGCCTGTCTGGGCTCAGCAATCAACCTCCTTCTCCTCAGACTTTCCATGGAAGAAATCCATCCCCCTCCTCCCTCCTCCCACCCAAGGAGGGGGGGAAACAAACTCCAAACCGAGCCAGGGCTGGAAGAGTAATGACCCTGCACCTCCGAGCATCCATCACCCCAAACGAGCCTGGGGCTGCTGTCTGCCAGCATTTGAACTGAGAGCTCTGCCAGGGGGATGGCAGGAGCAACCAGACACGGCTCCCCAAATCCCACAGACAGGGGGGGATGGAAATTGCTCCCAAGGACGAGTTTTGCTTCCCAGAGATCGCTCGGTTTTCCTCTGGTTTTTTCTTGCAGGAGGGACCCCAGGCCAGGGAAGAGGGACACAAACTGCCTGTCCCCTCCAGGCCAGCAGGGATGGAGAGCCCTGCAGCATCCCTGCCCGTGGCAGATCCTGATTTCCCCTCAGCATCCCCACACATTCCCTTTGGAAAACGCTCCTCCAGACCAACTCCCCTGTAGGAGTCCCTTTTACCCAACCATCAGGCTACAAAGTGCTTATTTGAGGAATAATATCCAAAAAAAGTGCTGATTTTCCACTGGCACATCCCAGCTACAGTGCCCAGGAGCTGCAGGATGTCAGTGGTTCCTCAGACAGGGATGAGGTCCCACATCTTCCACCAGGAATTCCCGGAGGGCATTAATCCTGGATTTTCAGGCCTAAGTGCCCCATTTCCTCAGCATTTCCCATCCTTTGCCAACAAAACCCTCAACGGTGCCATCCTGGCCCAAAACCTGCAATTCCAGACTGGTTTGGGTTGGGAGGGACGTGAAAAATTCCTCTTTTCCACCCCTGCCATGGTGGTGGTGGCACCTCCTAAAACTGGGCCTTAAATCTGGACAAACTCGAAGAAGCTCTAAGGCCACGCAGCTTCCTGAGGCTGATGTTGCACTTGGCACTCTGAAAAGATAAATGATAGACTGCAGGAGCGTTTGAAACATCAATAAAAGCACTTTTATGATCTGTTTGAACAATAAAGGGCTTTGTAAGCCATCAGAGGCCTGCAGGCATTCGATACCAGCAAACTGCACTAATTACCCACACATGCCAACGCAGTTGCTTTGACAGTTTATGAAATGGAATTTACCACTGACCAAACCAAAAAAACAAACAATCCACGGAAAGAAAAAAAACCCCAAAAATAAAAAAATAAAAAAAAAAAGTGTATTTTGTAATCATGACTAACGAGGCTCCCTCATTACAGGCAAGCCTGACCCAGCCACCAAGCTTGAGTGCAGGCCAGATGGCTGAGCCTGCAATTACCCAGCAAATCAAAATGAAAAACAAGAGTTTCAGCAGAGTGTATGCAAACAATCCAGCTGATGTTTCCAGCCAGGCTCTCACTTTCCTCGCTGGCACCTGGCAGTGAGGGGTCAGAGGAGCCAGCGCCAGCTTAGGGTGGAAATGAAAGCACAGAGTCACTTTTACAAGCTGGTTTGCAATTCTTATTCTGGCCCAGGTCCTGCCCCTCCCTCCCTGATAAAACCAGATGACGTCCCTGGGCACCTGTGTAAGGGGATGCTGTGGTTGAGATGTTGCCAAATGGGGCCAAATTTCACATTTTTGATCAGATCGACTGCATCGCTTGGACTCTGGCACCAAAAACCTCCCCGTTAATTGCAAACCCATCCAGGGGCATAATCCTCAATAATTGCAGACATTTTCTAGGGAGCACTGCTCTCCTGGAAGAACCCAGAGCTGTGATTTAATCCATATGTCTCAAGTGCACCATTTTAAAGAGGATCTTTTGGAAAAAAAAAAATAAGAAGGCAAGAAAAATAAAAAGGCAAAGCAGAAGGAATGACGAGAAAACCAGCAAGCAAACGGAGAATTATTAGGAGACTGGGGAAAGCTACAGACATCTTCAATAAAGATCCCTAACTGCTGGCTCAGGAGGTTTTATTTTCCATCCTCTCACACCGTGGTATATGGTGGTGGTGTAAAACATCCCCTCTTTGCACTCCCTGAAAGACTCCGCAGCAAAGGAGGTGAAATCAGATTTGGCAGGGCCAGCAGAGCAGGCAGCCAGCTCTGGAAATTACCTGCTCTCAGCAGCCTGCCAAGGCAGGGAAAAGAAATGGGAACATGGATCCACGGTGCATCCTGACAGACAAATCCAGGTTAGTCAAAACCCCTAAATTTTAGAAATGTGTTTTTGAAGTTGAACAAAAACTTCATAAATCTGAGCCTTCCCCAGCTCCTTCCTGAGCCTCTGGGTTGAGCACAGATCTTGCAGCACGTGATGGCTCCGACTCTGAGCTCATGAGGAGCCTCACCGAGCTCAGGGGAGCTGCTGGGATGCTGCTGGTTTGAAGATCCCAGAATCCCAGGATTATTTAAGTGGGAAAAGACTCCAAGATCGAGTCCAGCCTGTGCCTGATCCCCACCTTGTCACAAACCAGGGCCCTGAGTGCCACATCCAGGTGCTTCTTGGACACCTCCAGGGATGGGGATTCCAAACCTCCCTGGGCAGCCCCTTCCCAATGCCTGGCCACCCTTTCCATGAAGGAATTCCTCCTGAATTGGGGAATTTCTTGCTCCTCCTCTCTCAAAAGTGCTCCCCCACACCTCGGCACCGCTGTTGAAGTTTGCACAGGACCCTCCTGCCACCAGGAACGGCCAAGGCAGAGGCAAAATTGGGTCTGGATTTTTGCTGAGGCAAAATTGGGTCTGGATGTGAATTAGACGTGGATTTAGACCTGAGGCTCCCGTGGTTTGTCCCTGGGAGCTGAGAAAGTCTAACTTAAATTAGCACCGATTTCTCCCAGTTCACTGCAGCCCAGCACATCAGTCCTGGGAGGAGAGAGAGAGGAAATCTCCTCCTGGAGTAAACAGAGCTGTTTGATGTGTCAACAGCAGATCTGCCTGCAAGAGGAGGCTCCGAAACTTCTCCATCCTCAAAACCAGCAAAAAACACCATAAGATGCACCCTCATGTATCAAAATGTACTTTCATTTCTACCCCTTTCACTAAAGCAAAAGCTTTTGATCCAAACTTACAAGCCCAGAGTAAAATAACCTACAAAACTTTGAAAATAAGAGCACTTCCCAGAGATGGAAACCACAGCCAAGAGCGTGGGGAGGGAAGGAGGAGAGTGAAATCAAATCTGGGATTATCAAGCGCAGGGATAATTGTTTTTTGAAGTGTAAA
The DNA here is from genome assembly GCA_013397755.1 of Cnemophilus loriae. Classification (NCBI taxonomy): domain Eukaryota; kingdom Metazoa; phylum Chordata; class Aves; order Passeriformes; family Corvidae; genus Cnemophilus; species Cnemophilus loriae. The sequence goes on along the minus strand of VZTF01003499.1, from coordinate 41,199 downwards.
CAAGGCCCAAGATGAAAAGAGAGGTGGCATTTCAACCCCAAGAGCACCTGAAGGGCCCCAATGTCTGGGCTGGGAGCATTGATGTGTCTGTCCTGCTTTGTCCTGTGCTGCCTTGGAACTCTCAGCAGCCCTAAGAGCACCTCTGGCACCCTGCCCGGCCTCTCTGGCTCATCCCAAATTGCTTTCCCTCCATTTCTGATGTCTTGATTTCACTCGTGGTCTTCACAAAAACAAAAAAAAAAAAACCACAAAGGAGGAGAGGAAATCAAAAGCAGCATCTTTCAGCATCCTCCAGGGCGCTGTGTCCCATCCCAGGACAGGCTTTGGCACAATTTTTGTCAGCCCCTCCTGGCCACAGGTGGCTGAGATCACAGGAATTCACTTTTTTTGCGTTTTACAGCACCAACTACACCACTGAGACACAGTTATGGCACTCAGCTGCACAAAATGAACTTCTCTTGTCTCTAAAGGAGCCAAAAGTGACCTTAAAAAGCAATTTGTTCATGCCCTGAGCTTTTCCACACATGGGAAAACTCAGTTCAGCCACTCCAGGCACTGCTGCAAACCAAGAGGGTCAAAACCCCACTTAACTTGTAGGACAACACTGCAAAACTTTACACAGATGAACCAAAAATAGTTGGCAGCAAAAGCAGTCACTTGTTCCTAGGCTGTCCTCGGCAGTTTTGCCAAAACCTACTCAATTTTTAACCCATGTCCACACCACAACTCAATGATGCCTACTCCAGCTCTGGAGCCAGGGGCTGTACAAGACTTTTACCAGCACACAATAGTCCCTGACTGGCAAATCAGGAGGGAAAATGGGAAATCCAGCAGGAAAATGAAACAGCAAGGTCTGAACAAAGCTCATTTTGCTCATCAGGCCATCAGTGGAGTAACACAGAGCAGGAAAACAGGGCTGGGCCCCTCCCCGCTGCACAAACCAAATTTCTTATTAAACTTCTTCCCTGAGATGCCTCCAAACACCCCCACCAAGGGGTGAAATTCTCCCCACCCAGCCCGGAGATGGAAACCTTTCCCTGCCACAGGCTTTGGGCAGCACTTTCCCCACACAAAGATCCTCCAGCTGTGGGGTATGGGATTGCCCCGTTCCCTGCTGGGATCAGCACTGCAAGGTGGCTCCTGTGACAGACCACGGGCAGAAAACGGGCATCACCAGGATGGTTTGGGAAGTCTCCGTGGGTTTCAGCTTGGAGATGCTTTTTTTTTCTGCAAAAGAGCCTTTCCCAAGCTTCTCCCTCTCTCTATTCCTACACTCAACCACCAGGACTGTGCTAGGAGCTGGTTTCTAATTCGAATTAAAGAATTCAAGCACGTTAAAAGGAGCAGTTTTTCCCTCTAAAGCTGAGACACATTCATGTGTCTTGACTTCCCCCAGTGCTGCTGCACCACAGAACAGCTCTGACTGCAGCAAAGTGTTTCTCCCCCACCACGGGCCGGATTTTTGTCCTTCCCTCTCTCCCTGCAAAAAAACCCTTTGCAGTCTCATCCCCTCAGGCACAGCTTGAAACTTCCCAACCCTGCAAGAGCCCGTCCTGCCATTTGTAAACTCCTGTTCTGAACAACAAACCCAGCACAAAACTCAACTTGTACAACCTGGGCTCGGGGCTTGGCCCCTTTTCAACCCTCCCCAGCGCTCGTACAGAGACCCTCGCAGCCTCCCAGCTAATTGAATTTTAATGAGAGGAAGTCATTTTTCCACTGGAAGAATGTTTCGCTAGAGAAATATTTTGAAACTCCTCTAACCTTTCCTGCCAGGCTTTTTTAATTTTTTTTTTTTTTTTTTTTTGCAGCAGAACACGAGTGAGGAAGTTCCCATCAGGGCTCTCGAGCTGCTCCCCTCACAACCCCAGCCAGGGCCAGCCTTTCGATAATTACAACTTGCAAATCAAAAAGTGTTCGGGGTCGGTTTGATTGCAGTCCTGACAAGGGGGATATGAATTCCCTCTGCTTTACAGCTCTTGTGCTGAGACACAGCCAAGCCCAGGGCTGTCTCCCCTCCCACCTCACTGGGTTATTTTAATTTCCAGCAAAAGTGACAAACACATCAGAGTCCACGGATGCAGACAACCTCGTTAGCTGGGCTTTGCACTTCAGGTGCCCATGGGACAGCAGCAGCTTCATCTCCTGCATGTGTTCCAGAAATCCTCAGCTTTCCAGGAATACAGAAATTTATCAGCTTGCAGCCTTTGCCCATTGTTCCGAGGCACAGCTTTGCCTGCACGGTTTCTGCTTAGCCTTGCAGAAAGGAGAAAGGAGGGGCCAGAGGAAATGGAGTTGCTGAGATATGAAGGAAATTAGGTTCTAGGCCACTGCCTTCAGAAAAACTTCTTCTACCCCAGTTAAAGCTGCTGGTGGCTTGAGTGCTGTGTGAGGAGGGTGACCCAAAAAAAGGGTAAATATCAGAACTGGAGGGGCTTTATATCCATGCCAGTACATCTCAGACAAAGGAAAATAAGTATTTTCTGATTATCCAGTCCTCATGAGTGCCAGCAAGATTCTTGTAGCTGCAGCTCACAGCCAGAACAGGCAAGAGGCTCCTTTTTATCTCAAAACTGAGGAGGTGCCACAGCCCCTCAGAGTTTAAGGCCTTTTCAGCAAGGGAGCCACGGCCACAGAAGGGGCTAAAAGAGGAGCAGGGAGAGCTCTTCCACCCGTCAACACTTGGATTCAATTCCCTTCCTGGCATAGGAACCAGCTGTCCCAAAGTCAGGTGAGCCTTAAAAGCCACCCGGGAATCCCCCAGATTTCAGGGGCAGTTGTGGAAATCCTGTCATTTTACAAAGTGGAAGAGCCTGAAGTGCAGGTTTTTCATCCAGCCTGGGTGTGATACCAAGTCCTTTAACTGGAGCTACTGGACCTGAGCTGGAGAAGAACTCCCCACTTTCATATAGCAACTCAAAACACAGCATCCAGCGCTGAAATATTTGGCAGAACGTCCAGCCCTTGCGAAGGACACTCCAGTGCCCACTAAACCCAGCTTTTACTTTCCATTTTAATTGTTCGACTTCCCAGGGAACGTCTCTTAATTTAACACAATTTCGAGCTCCAGCCCTCGCTCCGTAACTGGGATTTTGGCAGATATATTCAGCCCATGCATTCCTGCTCTGTTTACAGCAGGCCAGCTCCCAGATGTTGGTAATATTAAACAGACTGGAACTTTCCCTCCGAGTGACAGCAAAATGCAGGCAAGGATTGGCTTTGCTGGGGCTCTAATTAACCACGGATAGGAGATATTCCCCACCCCTTTGCTGGGCTGGGAAGGCCCAGGAGATACAGCTCTTCCTCCACGTAAATTCCATAAAAATGAGGAGCTAGAGATCAATAGGGCTTGGTTTACACCCCACTGCACTTGACGGTGATTTTAGGAAGCAATTCCAGCTCACAAGAAAGATCAGGAACGGGATTCTCATCCCCAGGACGGCCTCACAAGTGCAGCAGAGCGCAGAAGTGGATTTTGCCAGGGAAATGCAGACACTAAATGAGTTGCTGAACTATGGGAAGAAGCTTCTCCCATCTGTACCTTGTCTATAAATAATGTTCTGCCTCTCTGCTTCCATCACAGGAGCTCATGGGAACATCCCACCCCTCAGGATTTTGCTTTGCCTTTGGAAGCAGAGTGTGGGAGGTGACAGGGCTGCCGACCAAGCTGTCAAGGAGAGTCCCCTCGTGTCATGGAGCAAAAGAACCAAGAATCCACGGCCAATGAGTGGGAAAAGAGCAAATTCCTACAGCCCCAAGGTGAACTGGAGCTCGAGAGGGAGCTGCTTCCCTCAGCCTTCATTCACTGCCCCTGCAGCTCTAAATCCCAGCACGGGGATGAATGAAAACCTTGTGAGCCCTTCCCAGTTTAAACGTGCCAAGAGCTACAAAATCCCAGTGCAGAGATGGTCTAGAACCCCAGCAAGGGCTTGAAACCAGAGAACCAGAGCAGCTCACTCCAACAAGGTCCAACCTGGCCCCCAATTTTCATCATTACTGCAGGAAGTCAAAATAAAAACTTAAAAATTACAAACAGCAGCGTTCTGCTATGTAAAAACCCAACAGCAATTTAAAACACGAGCTGGAAGTGCCTCATCATCCCTGTGGAACCCCTCCAGAGCTGCTCCTCGCCGTGGCTCACCTCAAAGACCTCCTCATCCAATATCCTGGTGCCGAACACGATGATGCCGTTGACGTCGATGATGGGATGCTCGCTGCGGTCCAGGAACTTGGTGATCTTCTTTTTACAGTCCAGGACCAAGGTGACGTTTTTCTTCTGCACACTCAGAGCCACTCGGTGCCACCTGCGAGGACACAGCCCACAGACACGTCAGGCACAGCCCTGGGCTCTGCAGGACAAGGCAATGATTGTATAAAAACGAACTTTCAGGAACTGATGTTCTGCGAACCTTCGTGGAAATCCTCCCTGGGCAGAGCCTAAAGGGTTCTTTGGGAAGAGAAATGCTGATTGACAGCTTTGATCCCTCCCAGTCAGGCAGGAGAGGGCCAGTCCTGGCTTCAGCAAGAAGCAGGGATAAAAACCACACTGCTGACTCCCTTTTCCACCCTCTTTTTAAGCCCTGCACAAGCCTCAGCGTGGGTTTTGCAAGACAAACTTATTTTTTTTTTAAGGCCCTTCGCAGCAAAATCAATGTTCCTATCCCCACGAGTACCAGACAGCGGCACTGAGTGCCCATTTACAATTCTTACAGCCGTCAGATTAATTCACCAAAGGCCAAAATGACAGACTGTCAGCAGCCGGGGGGGTGCAAACACATTTCTATAGGCACGACTCCTATTTTACACAACGTTCAACATGCTGGCATCGACACAAACAACGAACTGTTTTTTTTCCTTGGTGCACAAAATGTCACTTACTTGCCATCTGCTAGGTTAATGCCTCTAAAGAGAGGATAGTCTTCTGGGCCTGGCTTTCCTGTATGGTCTTCATACAGGAATACAGGAGATCTACCCAACTCCACACCAATTTGCTGGATCCCTTGCTCATTGTAAATTGAGATCAAGAAGGACTGACCTCCTTTCTTCGCTTTTACAGTGGTTAGAATGGAGAAGTCCTCTGGGAAGGGGGAAGCTGGAGTGGAAAAGCAAAGAGGTTAGTGAGGTTTCCTCGCAAGTGAACCCCTACACAAACAGTGCTGGTGTCTGAGAACCCATGGCTGGTTTGTCTCCAGATGTGTGCACATCAACAGCCCTAAAAGCTTATATAGGGCCAGCTGAGGATCTGGCTTTCCCCCAAAAACTCTGGGTGAAACCCCTGTGCTGGGGAGACAAAAGTTCTACGAAAGTTGTTGGCTTAAATTTGTATTATTTGCACCCAACCCTTCCAAAAGAAGCTCCCCTAAAGCTTTTCAGGAGACAAGGCAAAAACTTTCATGGGGGGCTCCAAATGAACATAAGATATCAAAGGGGCAGAGGAAATCAAGCATCAACACAAGCATGAAGGGTTTTATTTAAGGGAGCAGAGAATTGCATCAGGGTTTGTCCATTCCAGATGAGAACAGAGGAATTCGTGGCTTTGGCTTTCAGGGTTGCTGCAGATACACACACCCAAAAAATCTGAAAACAGAAATAAATCTGCTTATTAAACAGCATCTTATTTCCTGGCTTTTTCTCCTCTCAGGAAAGAGCTGGGTCTGATCACAGGTGATTTCTGTCTTTATTTCTGCGAGGTTTGGAGGATTAAAGCCTTTAAAGTCCTGTCAGCACAGGGTCAATCTGCAAGGCCAGACAAACACATTTAAAGTTCCAATCTGGGCATCACCCTCTTGCAGAAACCCTAATTCCTCCCCACTTTGGGTTTCTCTGCCCTTCAGACTGAAAAAAATGAGCCCAAACTGAAAATCCTGGATGCACATCCCGAACAGGGCAGCTTAAAAACCACCACGAGCATTCATAAAGAAGATTTCTTGATTGAATTCTACACCCAACCCCCTGAGATGCTGCATTTCAGAGTGGGGAACCTCCCCTTGGAGGTCCAGGCTTTCCAAAACAAGGATTGCTTTGTACCTCTGGAGAAATCTTCACAGCAGGGCAGAGCAAAGTGGGGCAGCCCCACCGTGGGGTTTGTGCCACGTATGGCACTGGTGGCACCCAGGGAACACAGGGATCCTGTTTAAACTGCAGATGTGCAGCCAAATAAACCACGAAAAGCATCAAGCTCAGTGGCCAGAAGCTTCAAATAGATTTTTCTTCACTCCTTTAGGTTTTTCCTAGATGGTATCCCAAGGGGTTTTGACCCAGGGAGGGGATGAGGAACGTGGCAGTGGGGAATTCTTGGCACCACAGCAAAGCTGGAGTTGAAACACAGAGGCCCTGAGCTCATCCTCTTCCTCTTCTGCCTGGGAGGTGCTTTGATTTAAAGTGTTTTAAATGTATTTATCTGCCTAGAGCAGGGAAAGGGATGAGGCAGGAGCTGCATCAAAACCAGAACTGCTACAGAGCACAGGGAGAACTCCGAGGGGGATAACTGAGGATATCTATGGAGAAACACTTTGTACCAAGTTAATCCCCCTCACCTTGAGTAAATAACATTTGGGAAGCAGCAGAAAGCAGCAGAGAGGCCTCCCAGGCAGGAATGAAATGCCATTATAGCCTAATTTATCCCAGGACACAGCCCCAGATATTTGGCAAAAGCAGCGCCCGATTTTGGTGCCTCCACAGGATGCCCTGAGCTTTATCTCCCTCCCCTGCCCACAAACCCTCCTGGAGGACTGAGTCAGGACCATACGCCTTCCTGGCTCCAATTACAGCCTACAGATTTGGGCCTTTTATGTAAAATAGTTCATGTCCAAAATTTCATTATGAACCCACAATACAGTACCTTTCAACTTGGACAAGCTGCCAACTCATTAAAAAGCTGCTTTTAATTTTTTTTTTCATTATTATCAAAATGTCTCCATGGTGATGCGAGTTTCTCAACCCAAATAATCATAATGGATGAATTATAGCTGACATTACTCTGTTATTGCTCTGCTGTCCTGGCAAAATAACAATGCCTGCACTGTCAGAGCCAGAAATGACCCGGGCTGCTGAGCGGGGGATGAAAACGCATCCCCACACACACCAATACCGATAAATACATCGCCATAAACACACCAAGCACGGAGAAAATGACCCAAATCCCTCCACAACAATGGAGACACCCCTCCAACAAAGGCTTTGGGTTGGAGTCCTCGTCTTCGATTCCCTCCTCAAACGAGCTCACGCTGGGAGATGCTGCGCATCCATCGCTGCGGCAGCGCCGGCTCTGGCTCGGCATCCTCCTCCCTCCCCGCCACCAAAGCCTTTCAAACTCGCCCTGTGGGACCCCCTGCAAGGCAGCAGCACGGGGGGGAGCCCCCAGTCCTGCTGAAGCTGAAGGAACCCCAGGGTGGGCACAGCTGAATCCGTGGGATGCTCCAAGGGATGAGGCGGAGTCAGGCTGAGCCTCTTTGGAGCAGCACGGTTAAAGGCTGCTGTACAACCTCGTGGTCGTCAGAACAGGGGAAGGTGGGACCTTCTTCCTAATCCAGGTGTGCCCAAACACAGCCTAAAACAGAGTCCTGCTCCTGAGCTGGGCAGGGCAGGAAAGCTTGAGCTGCTGAATAGCAAAAATCAGGAAAAGCAGAGAGCTGATCCCATTCCTGACACAAACACGAAGCGAGAAGGTGGCATTTCCAGGGCCTTTGCACTTTTCCTCTTCAAAGGAAAGCTGTTTTCCAATGGTGTCACCAATTTCTGGCCTCTCCCTTCATCTCAGCTCTGCAATGACTTGTTTTTCTCAGGGGTGACTGTTGAAGCTCTAACAGAGATTTCTGAGAAGGCAAATGACAATTGCAAATTTGATGGAAGCACACAAATGACATTTTGCTGGCTGCCACTGAAACCCTTGCCTCTCTTGCTTCTCCTGGAAGAGCACGGATTTTGCTGGGAAGCAGGATTATTAAAGGAGCCAAGACAAAAAGCATCTCAGCAGATTTTTTCGCACTCTTTTGAGCTTGAAAAAACAAGTTTTATATCTAGATATATATATACACACATACATCTTGCTTTGCTGGCTGGGGCAGCAGAAAGCAAAGCCCATGAAATTACATCTTAGAAAAGCACCAGCTTCTAATTAGCACAAAATATTCTGTACAGAGCACGTTTGCCAAGGGTGCTGTGGAGCAGAGAGGGAAAGTTCTGCTCCAAGCCACCCTCCTGGTGACACAAAAGCCCTAAAACCACATTCCCCCGGGACACTGCCCTGCAATTACTTTGTTATCTTTATCCCCTCTCTCATTTGGAGGTGGCAGCTGAAGTCACATCTTGTTAAGGAGAGGAGGAAACATCCGTGGATCTGCTGGAAAACACTGGGAGTTCTTCACTCGGCTCTTCCCTATTTCCTGAGCAAGCAGCAGAGGAGCCTCCACGACTCTGGAAGCTTTCAAGGAGGGACTGAGCTGCTTTGAACACCCCCTGGTTGTCCAGGTGATGAAATGATGGAAAAGTTGCTCCATAACTCCATCCAGATCTTCTCACCCAAAGAAGATGCAAACCAAGAACTCAGTGAGGGTGAGGATATAAAAGTAATAAGGTATAAAAGAGACAACCAAGAAAATCTTCGGCAGTGCTGAGTTCTCTGCTGGGACCGGGATTCAGTTCTCTCCTGGGACCAGGATTCAGTTCTCTCCTGGGCCAGGATTCAGTTCTCTCCAGGGACCAGGATTCAGTTCTCCGCTGGAACCAGGATTCAGTTCTCTCCTGGAACCAGGATTCAGTTCTCTCCTGGAACCAGGATTCAGTTCTTCCCTGGGACCAGGATTCAGTTCTCTCCTGGGACCAGGATTCAGTTCTCCCCTGGGACCAAGATTCAGTTCTTTGCTGAGACCAGGATTCAGTTCTCTCCTGGGACCAGGACTCAGTTCTCTGTGCTTGTGTTCCCTATGTCAGAACTGCTGTGATCCAGTCCCCTCGTTAAATATTCAGCCAGAATATTCCAGCCCTGTTTTTACACCTTCACCACCATTTGCTGGTTTCTGTTACACAAAGATGACCAGGCAAGACTTCACAGGGGCTACAGAAACCACTGGCAAGCTCTCAGATCCACTCCAGCTGGATATTCCAAACTGGAGCCATTTCCTTTGAACACTTTTGAGCTTGCAGACACCAGGCCTAAAATTTTAAGTAATTTCAGGAACGTGACGTGAAGGGACAGGGAGGCACAACCTGTGCAGTTGTGATATTATCTGTGATCAGAAAGAACTTTCCTGCCCTGGGCAGCAATAAAGACAAATTTAGGGTCTGGTTTACCCTTCTGCAGACATTTAAACCCAGCTTTAGGCCAGACTGAGCAGCTCCTTTGCATCACGCAATGATGTCCAGCCCGTCACACGTTGCTCTCATCTGTCCTCACGTCAGGCTCAGTTTAGGTAAAACACAGCCTGTGCTCCTGCTCACCACGGATTAAATAGAATTATTGTCACAGCAGGGTAATAATGAAGGCTGGAAATAACCTCAACAATGAGGGAAGTACAGGACGGGGGGAGTTGGAAGCACATCCCCAGCCCAGCCTCAAAGTCTTCATTTGTGCCTCTGCCAGGCTGGGGCTGATGGATGCCCTGGTTAATTAAGAAGCATTGATGGTGGCACAGCCCATTAGCTCTGATTTAGCCAATCCATTCATCCCCTCCCAAACACTGAGGGAGGACGTGTGTGCCTGCTCTGCTGAAATCCCCTCCTGCCTCCCCCACCAGGCACAAGCAGCTTCTTTCTGCCTCCTGCCAAACCTGCCTCAGCAAAGGCATTTTCCTCACCAAACAGAGCCCCGCCGTGCCTGATTCCAGCATCCCAGCATTCCCCCAGGTGAGACAGGGACACCTGGATGGCTTGGGAAGGAAGGATGCTGGTGGTGGCTGCATCTCTCAGGCAGAGAGGAGTTTGGGTCCATAACTACTTCTTACAAACACATTTGACTCCGTAGTGATTATGCCTTGGCCTGAAAAATTCAACTCTGGCATCAATAAAATGGTCAGTGCTCTTCAAGGGCTTTGTGCCTTCCTCTAACGAGCCTCCCATCCCTTCAAACAACTTTTCTCGGGACATCTGTTCCTGTTATTTTTATCTGGCGATTATTTGTGTTAGGAGAGACAGCAGAGCCCCAGGAGCAGACCCCACTGTGCTGGGCACTCCCCAGGCACAGAACGAAACGCAGCCTGTGCTCCTCTGCCTCCTCCTGGTCCCCAGCTGGGTGCCACCCTGTGAGAATGACAGAGGAGGAACTCTCCAGCCTGGGGGGCTGCAGTGACAGCCCCCACCTCATGCAAACACAGGATATTATTTGATGGCTGGAGATCTGCAGCCCCCTGAAACAGCAGAAGCACTGCGAACACACTGGGGAGATGAAGGGATCGGACATTTCCACGGGACAAATCTAAAGCTGGACTCACCAGGGTACAGCTGCTTTGTCGGGGCACTGAGCTGAGCATCTTTTGTTACTCTGTAAGCAACATCTGCTTCTTTTGAAGATCTTCTGCTTGTGCAAAACCCTGTGGTTTTCGTGATACCATCAGGTAAATTATGAAAATCTAACACCTTCAAGAGGTCTGCAGGTTCAGCTGTAAAGAGAAAAGAAAGAAGAATTAGGAGACCACAGGAGTGGCACTGCTGGGCTCCAAATCAGTCTTGCAACACACAAATCAATCATCACAGCCTTAAACCCAGCTGAAATCTGCTGTCAGTCCAAGGTTAATGCCAGCTTCAGAGCTGGGGCATGGTCAAAGGCACTGATTCAGGGCAGAGAGGAGCAGCAGATCAGCTGTCTGCACCGGGGCAGAGGGCAGAATGCACTGCCCTGTTTGTCCCAGGAGCTGGATTTTCCTGGATGTCTTCACCCAGCCTCCATCCCTCAAGTACATCCTGGAGATTAAGCACCAGGCAGGAAATTCCTGCTCTGAGGGAAAGGTTTTAAATCGAGAATTTCCCACCGCACCAATACAAACCTGCCCGTGCTTTGGTTGAGGCAAAAAGTTATTTGGAGGCAAACACCTGAGCAAGCTTCCCTGAGGGAGCATGCAAAATAATCACACACCAACTCACAGTGGCTGGGATGACAGGAAAATCCACAAGGAATGGTTTGGGATGAGAAGCAAGGTGAGGAGGCAAAGATGCTGCACAAGTCCTCCTCAGGCAGCTCGAGTCCAGGCAGTTCCCACCAAATCATTCCCCAGGTATTCCCTGACACCAGGACTCCTGCTCGACCCCCAGTGCACCCAAACGTGCAGCTGGATGGCCAAAACCCCACGTGCGCTTCACAGAAAAGGGAAAAAACCTGAATTTTGATTAATGGCACGCAGCAAAAGGCTCCTTTCCTCACTCACATCCCATTAGGCTCCGATCCTGAGGCTCTAATTAACGAGGAGACCTTGCCTGACATCCCACACCAGCACAGGCAGGGCAGCTTCACCTCCAGATGTTCAGGGCTCCAGGACATCAATTAGGTCATACAAGTGATGCATCTCATTAACTTCCTAATCTGCATCTCATTAACTTCCCAATCTGCTGTTGCTCACGTCAGCAGAGGTGGAGGCTCCAGAAGTGGAACAGCCAGACCTGACTTTAAACTCTTAAATGAAATTCTTTTGAATTTCGAATTTTTGAATTTCGGTAGTTGGAGCCAGACGGTGTCAGAAATGTGAGCCAGCCCAGCAGGGCCCAGAGCAAACTGGTTTTTGCTGGTTTTGGCTGGGGGAGGGTTAAATCTCATCCTAGCAGCTGACACGGGGCTGCATTTGGGATTTGGGCTGGACACAGGGCTGATAACACGGGGATGTTTTCATCACTGCTGGGCAGGGCTTGCACAGAGTCAAAGGATTTTCTGCTCCTCTTTCATCAGGCTGGGGGTGCACGAGGAGTCGGGAGGGGGCACTGGTCCAAGAGATATTCCATGCCCTATGGAATCATGCCCAGCACTGTGGGGACTGGGAAAAAAGAGGGAGACATGAAGCGATGGTGTTTGTCTTCCCAAAAAAATCATTATTTGTGATGAAGCCCTGCTCGGCGTTCCCATGGAGGGAAGAATTCCTTGCTTTATTTTCCTTGCTTTACCTATTAAACCGCCTTTATCTCAACCCACAATTATTTTTTTGACACTTTTTCTGATTCTCTTGCTTTATCTATTAAACCATCTTTATCTCAACCCACGATTATTTTTTTAACACTTTCTCTGATTCTCTACCCCATCCCACCTGGCTGCATCCCTGGGGAAGGGCTGCGCCGTGTCCATCAGCACTGAGCACAAACAGCAGAGGGAAGAAACAGCACGACCAGACCTTTTACAATATCAGAAATTTTGGTTACCAAGAAGCTCAGCCCAATGTTTGCACGGAAAATCGATGTCCATTGGTCGGCAGCTTTTAAAAGTTTCCACAGTCCTAAAAAACTGGGCCCTCAGTGAGAGATTACAAACATCTGGCAAAGCCAAGGGGACAGTGCAGATAATAAAGGAGCTGAGGGAGCCTGGCCTGAGCAGCAAACAGCTGGAATATTTCCTCATCCCTCATCCTCATCAGACGCTGCATGGATGACACATTTGTCCAAGCTGTCCTTGCCACTTGGATCTTCCCCCTGCCTTCAACCACATTTTATTCCGCACAAAATATCTGCATATCTACAGCCCAAGTCGTGTTTAGGCAACCAAAATGCAATAAAACTCCATCCCTGCTTCCAGTCACATCCCCGTGCTCCAAGAGCTCCGGAGCAGCCAGCTCCTAGGCTGCCTCCAACATTTATTTAGGGAAGAGAGAGGGGGAAAGGCAAAGGCAAGGGGGAAGGGATGTGAATTCCAGACTCCTGACATCAGCTGGGTCCCCGTGCCAGGTGTGGGGAGTTGGAGCTCTGCGTGCACATCAGCCAGCCAGAGGGGCTTGCAGGAGCAGGAACATCTGCAGAGGAATCCATCCTCTGCATGGATTCGTCTGCGGGGACAAAAGTGCCCCTGCAGTGGGCACAGGGAGGTGATGGAGCTTCAGGGGAGCTGGACCCTCTCCAGGAGCCACCAGCCACAGGTTTGGAGCTCCAGCCCCTGCCTGGAGCCCTCTGAGCAACCCCACCCCATTCCCAGTGCCCTGATGGGGCACTTGTCGTCCCTAAAGGATGATCCAAGCACCTGCACTGCCTCCAAACCCTGCAGTTCATCTCCGTTCCCAAGGAAGGTCCTCTGTGCCTCCAGAACGATGGTGAATTAGGTCAGAGCGAGATGTTCAAGTAGAAAACCAGTTTGGTGCTGCACAAACCAACAGGAAAGCAGGCAGGTGAGAGAATCACCTCCATTCCCAGTGTCCCACCTCTCCTGGACATCAGAGGGGAGCCAGCCAAAGCCCCACAGCCCCCTCCTCACTGAGCAGGATCTCAGCAGCAGGAAAAGCCCCAGCTCTGCCCGCAGAGATGAGCTGCACACAGCAGCAGCCCTCATCCCTGCCCAGCCAAACTTCAGTTATTTCCTCGGGGTTTTCCAGCCAAATCCAAGCTCAGCAATCTCCCGTGGGAGCTGCGAGGGCGCCGTGCGCAGGAGGACAGAGACCTGACTCAGAGCATTACAGGGGATTTCTCACAGGTTTGCTCTGGGCTTGGCCTCCATCCGAGAGCTGCATGAGCTGCTGCTCTATGAAAGCTTCCTTTTCACGCCCTGTGTGATGAATGACACCCCTGTGCAGCATCACACACAGGGTCATTCTCTGCTCGAGGTGCACAGGGCTCCCCAAAGGGACCAGCTCAGCCCCTGCTGGCTCAACACGCCCAGCACACAGACAGACAAACTCCAAACACCCCAAATTTTACCAAAATCTTTTCCCCAAAAATCTGCAAAGCCCTTGAATAAGACCAAAAATGAGCTTGACTTCCCATTCTAACTCAGCAGAGATGGCAGGGCCTAAACGTGCTCTGCAATGCCCAGAGAAGAAATAACGGTGCAGAGATTGGAGGAAGGGACAGAGAGAGAAAAATTAGTGCTAAAAGTTTGGCTTTTTTTTTTTTAATTTCCAGGGAAATGTGGAACAAAGTGATTATCCCATCCCTGGAAGTGTCCAAGGCCAGGCTGGACAGGGCTTGGAGCAAGCTGGGCTGCTGGAAGGTGTCCCTGCCCATGGGACCTTCACCGTGCCATGATTCAGTCACTCTGTCAACGACTTTCTGAACCAACGGCGGCAAAAAGGGGAATTAAATCCCCAATTCCTCCATCACCACAATTAACCACAATCATTCTGTGATCATCTAATTCCTAATTCCTTAAACACCTCTTAAAACCTGGATCAGAGGGTGCTGGTGTTAAGTTTATCACTCTACCCTGAGCCAGCAGTGGCCAACAGAGACTTTTTCTTTCTCCCACTTCAATATTAGAGCAAACCAAGCAGGATTCTTTGACACAAACCCCTGGCTTTGGGCTGGACATCCACCTGCCACCACCAGCACAGCCAAACCACCCTCTTGGACTCAGCCAGGGGATGCAGGAGCACAGAAATCCCCCCAGAACTCCAAAGGAAACCAGAATTTAGCCATCATTAACATCCACCAGTGAATATCAGCGCACACCAAACCCCCCCTGCCCGGGGGCCAACCCCATTCCCAACTCTCCTTCTCCTGACTGTTCTTTTAGACAAATTTTTGGAGGAAAAGATGCCTTAAACCCTGCTGATCCTTCAGGATATGTGCAATAAGAAACAAGGATTTTATTTCAATCCATTACACCTGTCAGTCACAGAGCTCAGCACAGCCAGCCTTGCTTTAGCCACTGCAGGGAAGGGCAGGGAAACACTTTCTCCACTCAACCATGATCCAAAGTTTCACTTCCCCATCCTAATTTTTGGTTTCCTCTCCTAATTCCATCTTCCCTGGCCAAGGGAAAATAAGGAAAATAATTAAATATTCTTCTCCCCTCAAAAAACCCCAACAAAACAACAAAAAACCAAATCAAAACAACCCCAAACAAAACAAAACAACACCCAACAAACCAAAACACCAAAAAAAACCCCACAGAAAACCCCAAGAACCCAGTGGAAATGTTGCTCTGGAAATTCAGTGCAAGATGGGAGCTGCAGCTCCTGCAGAGCACCCTGCAAATGCCAGCCTCAGCCAGAAGTCATTAATCTAAGCCATATTTATGCCTGTAATAATAATTTTTAACACCTTGAACAACCCCAAAGCACCACCATAAGTCACTTACGTGTTATTTTTGCATATCCGTGTTCGCAGTGTCTGAAAAATTACAAATTGCAAGCAACAGACCTCAAAACAAATCTCATTTTTCAAGGTCTTTAATTAAATCCTGATCCCCGAGGAAAGCCACGGTGTTTAAACTTATCACCGAGCTGAGGGCTGGAGCTCCCGAGGATCACCAGTGAGGGAGCAGACATTGTCTGTGTTTTCCCAGTTCTCCCAGTGCAGGGAACTGGGCAGCACTGGACAAAAGGAAAAGCCAGGCTTTTAAAAAGAGCACAGACTCCAGGGAATTCTAAAGCTGAGCTCTGCCCAACCTGGTCTAGGGAAGGTTCCCTGCCCACGGCAGGGGTGGAACGAGATGAGCTTTAAGGTCTCTCCCAACCCAAACCATCCTGGGATTCTGTGACAAAATTTAGGGGATTTCCTGAAATCTTCCTTCAACTTTTTGCCTTCCACCACCCTTCAAAGTGGAAAAAATTCATCTGCAGGCAGAAATTTCCTGCGCACAGCTGCCCTGTTGTTGTACGAATGCCACGACTGAGGGGTCTGAGGAGGGCTCAGCAGCCTGGCACAGGAGAATTTTCTTCCATATTCAGATTTGGAACAGCTAAAGGACATCCTAAAGACCTTCAGGACCTCGTGCTGCAGCTCTTAGTCATGCTGTGGTTTATGTGTAATGGTTTGAGGCCACAAGGTGAAAAATGAAAAAGCATTCCCGGCTCATTCCAGGAGCCCTCTGCAACCTCCCCATCCTTTAGCACCAATCCCGGCAGCCTGGGGATTTGCATGCCAGCAGCAGGGATGCAGATTTGCTGGGAAGCAAAGCTTTGCTATATGAACAACAACAGAAAATTGTCATTTATCTCCCAGCAAGCGGTGACAGTAAATAAAGCCAATAAGGATCGTTTCAGGACTGGCATCTCCTTGAAAAGGATTTCAAGATGCCTTCCACTATCCCAGGGTGCTCCAAGCTCTGTCCAGCCTGGCCTTGGACACTTGCAGGGATGGGGAATCCACAATTTCTCTGCACAACCTGTGCCAGGGCCTCCCCACCCTCACAGGGAAGCTGTTCCATGTTTTTAAGGGAAAAGGTGTTTTCCAGCAGAACCCCAAACCATGAGGGGTCAGAGCTGCTGCTGAGGGACAGGAGGAGCCATCAGTGACCCCAAAGCTTCAATCCCAACCTGGAAAACCCATCCAAGGTCAGGATCTCTCCAGGAGGGAGCTGAGAATCCCCACAGCAGAGGGACTGGTGCTCCACATTGCTCCAAAGAAACCCTTCCCCTTCCAGCTTTACCAGCCTTTAAGTCCTTTTCGAAGATATTCTTAGCCCTAAACAAACACTCAATTATTGCCTTTGGAGGGCCCAGCCCCTGGCAGGGCAGAGCCCTTTCCCTGCACTCCGGGTTTCTCACTCCCCAGGGGATGACTTGAACAACTGGGCTTAGATTTGGAATTAAAACCAAGAGGTATTTATATATGATATCCTAATTTAGGGATATTGTATTATTCCTAGAGTTCCTGTGTCAGATCCAGAAGAAATAAAAGCAAGTGAGGACTGGAAGCTGCTGCCCCTTAGCGATGCTTTTTTAATGGAGCTGGGAGTCTCCTTTTCAGGCTTCTGGGATTTCAACAATTTTGACTCTTTATCTAAACACTTTTCACCACAGCTGACCCGGCTGCAGCCCTGGGAGAACTGACTAAAACAGGGTGGCAGAGGCTAAAATAAAACAGGGCCTAAGAGCAGGATATCAAGCCCCAGTTGCTGTTGCTCCAGCATCCTTTGGATGGGCTTAACGGAGCCTCTTAAATGCTTCATGATCCCAGCAGCCCAATAAAACACAATTAGTTATTTGGACAAAGAGAAAAGGCATTTTAAGGAGGAGAATCGAGGAATGTGAGCTGCAGGATTGAAGATAGTAAAAAGTTTGTTCCCTAGGAAGGGGCAGAATAGAGGGAATAAATAAAAGCCAGCTACGGAAGGGGTCGGAACCCATCTGCTCCTCCCGAGAGCTGCCACAGAGCTGTGCCAATTCACACTGCTCCAGACTGCAGAATATTTCACCAGTGACTCATGACATCCCCTTATTTATTTATTTTTTGTTTTAAGAAAGCCCAAATAGTCCCAACTGGGAACAAAGGAAACCATTATGCAGAGTCAGATTGGAAGGATCCTACGTCTAATCCCAAAAGGAAAAGAAAAAAAAAAAAACAACCCAGAACTGACACTGGAGCAGCTCAGAGACTCCATTAAATTTGAAGAATCAGATAATCCTTGTTCCTTTGAGCAGAAATCCTTTTTTTTTTTTTTTTTAAATAATCAATCATTTGGGTTTCTAACAAAGCTAACAGTGAACGAAGAGCAAGGTTTTCCTTCATGGAATATAATTAACAATCTGCTGCAAATTCCGTGCAAAACTTACAGATACAAAGCCCAGAAATCACGTAAATGTCGAGGATTTGGGGGGAAATCCCAGCCCTGTTCAAGGGCAGCAAAAATCCTGCTCATTTTGAGAGCTGAGGATTTGGGATTCTCCCCTGAGAGGGGGAAAAAAGAATCCAGCAGTAAAGGGATGGCTCAGAGGAGGAGGATGGGCTTTTCCAGGACAATCCCTGTCCCACGGCAGCCTGGGAGCCAGGACATGGCCCTGCACAGCCAAGG
This sequence comes from Cnemophilus loriae, assembly GCA_013397755.1. NCBI lineage: Eukaryota > Metazoa > Chordata > Aves > Passeriformes > Corvidae > Cnemophilus > Cnemophilus loriae. The sequence continues at coordinate 23,345 of VZTF01003499.1, read as the reverse complement.
GACAAAATCCATCCCTGGACACTTGGGGACAGCTGGGGACTTCACCGCTTCCACCACACCGGGGATTTCACCACTTCCAAGCAGCTGCTGCCCCCCATCGCCACAAATCCTGGGAAAAAGAGATGAAAAAACCCCAGGGAAAGGGGAAAGGGGGTGGTGGGTCCCTAAAAGGGCAGGTCTGAGGGTGCAATACACAGCATTTCCCTTCCCCTGCCCGTGGGCAGCCTCCACAGCCCGGCAGGGATCAGCGGGATTCTCCCTGGCTTTCCCCGCTCGTCCCCAAGGCAGGTCCAGGGCACAGATTCTTCCCTGGTGAAGGACAAACCCCATCCACGGAGCAAAAAGCACAAAGCCTTTTGGGGCAGAGCCCGAGTGAAGGCCTGCCACCCTCTGACCCACACCACCGACTGCTCGGCGTCCTGGGAATTTTTAGGAGCTCAACCTGAGAGCGGGATCAGAGGAATGAGGTGGATCAGCAGCTGCGGGGGCTGTCCTTGCTCTCCTCACATCCCACCCTGCCCACGGGGTTGCTGCCACCCCACCCCAGCCAGCTCCGATCCAGGAGAGCTTTCCAAGCTCCCCCTTCCACATGGAGCAAGAATTTCTGGGTCACTGTGACATTTTGGGAAGGGTTCCAGCCCGAGTTTCGTTCCTGGCAGGAGCCTTGCCCTTTGAACGACTGAGGGTGAATGGAGGCTGGAATTCTGGGAGCTGTGAAAGCTCCAAACTCACGCCCTCAGCAGATCCTCAGATGGAAAAGGTGATGGGGCAGGACTCCAGCTTTGGAATGATTCACCGAGAGCTCTTAGAGGAGCTGGGTTTAGGAGCAGCTCCTTAAAACCAACCCTAAAGGGATGCAAGTTCAGTCCCTCCACTCCCAGGCTCTGCTTTTTTACACAAAATCCCATTTTAAAATCATTGCAAGGCCCCTGGATTGCCTCAGCCCTCAGGGAGCACGTGGAGATGCACCAGCAAAATGGAAATCACATCCAAGGAATCTGCCATTCTTCCCAGGGGAACCTTGGCACCGCCTCTGCAGGTGCAGCATTGAGGTTTTCCAGGACTTTTGACAAGGGGGAATAGCTTTGAACCCACAGAGGGCGGGTTTAGAGGGAATTTTAGGAATAAATTCCTCCCTGGGAGGGTGGTGAGGCCTTTCCCAGATTCCCTGCCCTGCCATGGGACTCATTCCTAAGCACAGGGCCTCCTGCACCTCTCACATGGGTGCATTTCAAGGTGGAAAAGGAAATTTCAACCTTTTATCTTCGCTCTCAAGAGTCCCAGTGTTCCCAGACAATCTGGCACTGGGACAGCAGCTACATTTTCAAAGCAATTTGTAATAATCAACCACTTAAAGCCCTGCAAGGCTTAATTAGGGCCTGAGCTTGCAGCACATGAAAATCAACAATTAAAACCCCGGGTTTAATGGGGTGCAGAACAGTTATTCCTGCAAAGAAGCATCCAAAGCTGGCAGGATCATCTGGAAAAGGGGAAGGAATAAAGGAGATCTGGCCTAAGAGCCTTGTCAGTGAGCAGCAGCCTCCTCCTCATGGCCTCTCTCAAAACCTCCCAAAAAGGGACAAAATTCGCCAGCTAAACCAGGGTTTCCCCTGTAAAATCAATTCCCTGCAGCCCTCTGGGTCGTTTTATGTGGGTGATGGTCTCCCTGCACCCCGAGGGTGTCACTGGAATGGGAACTGCACCCGGCTGGAGCCATCCCACACCCTCAGAGTGGCGTTCCCCCCCCCAGGAAATCCCAGCCCATCCCTGTGGGGTTTCTATGGGATGCTGGCAGGCAGCCTGCAGCCTCCGTGGGTGTCAGGGCACTTTGGGAACAGAGTGAGCAACAATTTGGGCTTTTTCCCCCCCTCCTGAGCCAGGGGAAGCACAGCAGGATGCTCCAGGAGCAGCCCACAGCCTTATAGGATAACCAACACCACGTCTCTCAACGCTTCAGGGGTTGTCACAAAGGATCATAAAGCCACCTTTAAACGGAATTTCGTGCCCAGGAAAACGCCACGGCAAAGGATTCCTGGCAAAGGTTCCCTGTCAGCATCTTCCAGCAGCACTCGGGGAAAGTGGGAGATGCTGAAGAAATTGGAGCAGGATGTGTGCTGGAAGCTGTGGTGTGAGGACACAGGGGACAAGAGGGACAAGGAACATCTTTTACCTAGACCAACAAATCTGGAAAAAGCCGCCAAAACGGACAAATTTTGGGGAAACGAGTGACTCTGGGATAACCCCCTCTCTCCAGCCTTCCCAGAGCCGTGCCCAGCCCTTTGCTGAGTGGATGGGGCAGCCCTGAGCTTAATTAAGCAAATGAACACAAGCACCTGCAGAATGAGCATCACTTCCAGCCTCGCACATCACATCACCACTTCAAAGGCAGCAAACCCCCCTGCGGGGCACTGCCCCACGCCCAGGTAAGCCCAGCTGGGATGATCCCAAAAATACAGGAAATTCAGGAGCTAAAGATTCATTTTCATGCACCGCGGGTTTTTCAGTTGTCGGCAAAGTTAATGGGAGCAGGCAGAAGTAATTTCATTTTTAAATATTTCATTGGCTGATTTGAAAAAAAGCCCAACACTGAATTATTTCCAGCCCTACTCTACACATCCAATACTTCGACATGGGGAGAGAAATGTAAAACCAATTATTTCCCTCAGATGCTTAAACCAACCAACTCCGAGCATTTAGTTCATATCTGATTCTCCTCAAAAATACAGCCAGCAGGCAAATTTCAAATTAATACCTGCTTGACTTCATGAAAAGTGTTTCTGAAGCTTGTTTCCCAAAGTTTTCTCCGGAGCATTAATTCCTGAGTTTATATAACCCACGCTGCACCACACAGGTGCTGCTTTCATGGGAAGAGCAGGAGGAAAAAAGCCCAGAATTAACTGAGTTTCACCCGTTCTCAGCCCCCAAGGAGCTGAGATGCCCTCAAGGGATGCTGTTGAGAGCAGGGAGAAATTCACCGCTTAAATTCCCCGTTCCCAGTGATTTTCTCACTTCTAATCCACATTTATCCAGCAGGTCTTGTTCCCAATTAGGTGTTTAGATGGATTTCTTTGTGAACATCACCAGGGAATGTTATTTTACTGTAGGCCAGTGGATAGTTTTTTATGATAACATAGAATCTGGTGATTCCAAACATGCAGCAGAGGCTCATCCAAGCACAGCTCTCGTTCCTTTCCCGTTTCCCATTATAAATAAAACACGGGTACAGGGTGCATTTCCCCGCTGCCCAAGCTCAGAAATGGCACGTTTTGGTGGTTTTTCGCATTAAAACCCTGGGATTCCTCCCCTTGGTTCAGGGAGAGGGTTTGTTCCCATTAACTGAGCACGTCCAGAGGGATTAGGGCCGGGGAAACTCCTGCTCAGCCTTGATGGAGCTTTGGGATCTCTGCTCCTCGGTCATTAGGGGAGAAAGGCAACCCCACTAACCCCGCCCCTGAGCGGCATCTGCATTACAAACAGGGCTCAGGAGCCCAATCACAGCTAATTACCGAGCTAATTAGCCAGCTCCTCCCTCCTCATCCCACCATGGGATACGAATCTCTCCATGGGATCCAAACCCCTCCATGGGGATCCAAACCTTTCCATGGGATCCAAACTCCTCCATGGGGATCCAAACCTTTCCATGGGGATCCAAACCTCTGCAGTGGGATCCAAACCTTTCCATGGCAATCCAAACCCCTCCATGGGGATCCAAACCCTTCCATGGATCCCCTCCATGGGATCCAAACCCTTCCATGGGATCCAAACCTCTCCATGGATCCCCTCCATGGGGATCCAAACCCCTCCACGGAATTCAAACCCTTCCATGGGATCCAAACCTCTCCATGGATCCCCTCCATGGGATCCAAACCCCTCCATGGCAATAAGAACCCCTCCATGGATCCCCTCCATGGGATCCGAACCTCTCCATGGATCCCCTCCATGGGATCCAAACCTCTCCATGGGATCCCCTCCATGGGATCCAAACCCCTCCATGGCAATAAGAACCTCTCCCAGGTAGCAAAGCCACCCCAAAACCCATCCCTCACTACCATTCCAAGAGCTGATGGATCTTTCCTCACCAATATTCCTATAAAATGCTGGCTTCATCTGCCTGGAACCCACAGCTGCCACAGTGGGGTTTCAAGGGCTGCTTTTAGGAAATTTGGGTCATAGCTGCATGTTCTTTCCCTTCCCTCCTTTCGGATATTCCCTATAAACTGGTTACAAGGTGACACTGGAAATATCTGCTGCATTTAAGAGCTGAGATGTCATTTCAGGTCTTCCATTCTCCACACAGGATGACTCCAACCCAAAGATAGCATCTAAAAAATTGAAATATGCTCCTATAAAAGCCAACAAGAAATATCCAAGATCCTCATCCAAAAAGCTTTCCCAGGACTCAACCCGAGCCTGGCCCAGACAAATATTTACATAATTATTCACATGGGTTTGTTTGAAATAAAGAGCCTTTATGATCATTACTTTGGCATCAAACATCTAATTAGGGGCCAGTGACAGTTCTAAAAATCACTGAGCTCTCCTTGTCAGTGTTGCTGGGAGAAGTGGGACTGGAGCGATGTCCCAGCGCTGCTGCTGGCCTGGGAAAATCCTGAGGGGACTGGGACAAGGGGATGGAGCAGGGATGGCTCTGCCTCCTCTGGGAAATGGAAAATTGATGGGTGAAGGGTCAGAAACGCCCACTCGTGGCTGGTTCAGGCTGTGACCCCGGAATTTTTATGCCTCTCTGTTTCACTCAGCAGCTTTTGGGATGAGCCTTTCCTGGAATTCCTGCAAAGCAGGCCTCGACTCTCAAGTCCCACACGAAATGTGACTAAATTCCCCAATCTGAGCAAATCTTCAACACTTAAATCCCTTCGTGCTGAGTGTCCAAACCTGCAACACCAAAATCCCTTCGTGCTGAGTCCCCAGAGAGGACTTTCCCCTCCTGCCTTGTTCCAGTGAGTCCCTGCAAATCCAAACCCCATCACTGCCTCAGGTGCTGGCTCCTAAACCCCTTCCAATTTTGTGAAATGCATTTAAAAAGAGATAAATCTCAATATTCCCATCATTTCTTCAAGTGCTGGCTCCTAAATCCCTTCTAATTTTGTGAAATGTATTTCAAAAGAGATCAAACTCAATATTCCCATCACTGCCTTGCAGGGAAGGACCAGTGACCACATTTGGATCTTATCTTGCTTTTCGATAACACCAAAGAGCCAGTTTGCCATCAGACAACTGAAGTCTCAAAAGGGGAACAAACAAACCCTGGCTTTGTGAATAAATCTGCTTTTAGAGGGGAGGTTTTGTGCAGAAGCCCAGCACAGCCACACGCTCCCCACAGAACACTTCCAGGCCCTAAATCCCACTGAGGAAGAATCCATGGCTTTGCTTCTCAACAATCCCAATTTGTCCTGTGGCAGTTTCCTTACTGAGCCTGGCAGAACCTGGCCCTAAGAGATGGGCGATAAAAAAATCCCATTTCTATAAGAACACAGCACAAAAATGTTCATTTACAGGGTGCTGAGCAGCGAAATCACAGCACAGAGACACAAACGAGATCCAGCACAGCAACCTCGGGCACCTCCAGCAGCAAAATCAGCGTCCCAAGCTCCAGGGCTGAGAGATTTTGCTCATGCACTGAACTGCAGCCCCCACAGGAGGTTTTTGGCTGCCAAGGATCAATCCCACATCGCTGGACTGAACAGATTGGGGTTGATTTGTTCTCTGCCCATGTCTTGACTACGGAACAAGCAGGGCCACGTCATTCTCACCCTTCCACAGGGTGCACGAAAGCAGCAGGTTGAAAACAGATGAGTCAAAGGCAGCAAAGAAATCAATACCCTGACACATCAACCACTTCTTCAGCTGCTCTCTCCACAGCACAGGGCATTTACCTTGGCATTATCCCTTTAACTGCTTCAAAGGCTCCCAGAATTTCCTGCTGAATTTCCTTTCCTCTGTTCTGATGAGCAGGGTGATAACACCAGAGGCCTCGAGCACGGTCACAGGAGTCAGGGAGAGGGAAGAGAGAGTTCATGAGCAGCTCTGAACATCAGCCCTGCTGACCTGAGCAACCAATAAAGCTCTCCTTAATAACCCACGGTAGTCATTAAGTGTTAATTAAGCACATGCTTTATAAACCCGAAACTGAAAGTTTTTTCAGCCCCAAAAGCATCATCACCTTCCCCCAAGCACCAGAACCTGCCTCAGCTTCCCAGGCTCCAGCAGAGCTCTGGGATGGCTCTGTCATTCCCTGGGGATGGCCACCAATGTCCCCATTGCCCCGGGACAGTTTTTAACCTGACCCCAGGCTGCTGGAGCAGGCAGGAATCTGCCCAAAAATCCACACAAAGCTCTTGTCAGCTCCACCCCTGCCCTGCCCAGAGCTGGCTGTGCCAAACTCACCGCCAGGTTTTCTCCTGGAGCAGCTGTTCTGCACCTCAGAGTGGGGTTTGGCTTTGGAAAGCACCGAGGTTAAACAGGATACAAACGCTGTTCTCCTGTGCCAAGCACAGCCTGACACTCAAAGGATCCTCCAGGGAGAGGCACTGGAATCACAAAACCCCTCCCAGTGCTGATAAGGATGCTCTGGAAGGACAGAACACCTTGGGACGTGGTTTGGTGGTGGGACTGGGAGGTCTTTTCCAACTTAAAAAGTTCTGTTCTATGGCAGCTGACTCCAAGATGATTTTGGAAATGCAGCCAGCCCACAGCACCCCAGGAGTGTCACAGGTACCGCCCCAGGAGTGTCACAGGTATCACCCCAGGAGTGTCACAGGTACCACCCCAAGGCAGCAGCACAGGCACCGCGAGGAGAGGCTTTAAGCTGGGCAGGGGTTGAAGCTGGATCTGCAGAGATATCCCAAGGAATTTGGCTGACAGGACAGGCAGGGTGTGGAATGGATGATAAAGGTGCCTGAGGGATGCTGCCCCAGCCTGGCCACTGAAAACAGAGCTGGGAATGATTTCCCACCCAAATCTGTGCCTGGGCAAGTGCCAGGGCTCTGATCAGGGGGATTCTGAGTAATGAGATATCGATGAGGTGGGAAAACAGCTCAGCTGGACCAGAGAGCAGATCCTGGCTGGGGTAAATCCTCACTCCCTTGGAATGGCAGCAGGAGCAGCAAATCACTGCAGGGAGAGATCCCTCACCTGGAGAAAGGTCTCAGCACACACAGGGGGTGCGTGAGGAGATGGCAGGTCCTGTGTTTGGAAAAGCAGCCAGCCAGGAGGAGGGGAGGTGCCACCAGCATGAGTATTTTGCATTTTCAATGGTGACAGCAGCACCAACACATCCAGGGAGGCAAAAATTTGGGGGAGCCACACAAAGAGCTGAAAAGACAACCTGAACACCAAGTGTGCAACCCCATACACAGGAAATATTTGGGAAAGTTTGGAACCTTGGAACTAAAGTTCCTCCCAACCTGATCTCCAAGTGTGCAACCCCATACACAGGAAATATTTGGGAAAGTTTGGAACCTTGGAACTAAAGTTCCTCCCAACCTGGACTCCAACTGTGCAACTCCATGAACAGGAAATATTTGGGAGAATTTGGAGCCTTGTTCCAAAGTTCCTCCCAAGCTAACCCAAGAGGGAGCAGACTTGTGTGAGCCAGGTAGGAAAGGAGCAGCCAAACTCCTCCAAACCTTCCCTCCCTGCAGGAAAAAGAGCAGGGTCAAAGGGAAACAAAAAGACGAGCGGGATCGAGTCTAATTAAAGGAGCGGGGGAAAGCGCCAGCCACAAAAAGGCAGGGACTCTTTTCCTCCGGAGGAAAGGGTCCTGTGCAGAGCCCCAGAGCCCCCGAAGGCAGGAGAAAAGAGGGCCTTTGTGAGAGGGGTGGGAACCAGGGAGCCCTGGGGTAGCTCAGAGGCATTACTGTACTTAGCACAAAAGAGAGGAACAATAGAGGGCAAAAGGAGATGGGGCTGTTTATTTTTCTGGGGATGGTAAAGCAAGGCAGGGCTGGGATGATGTTGGGATAATAAAAAAAAAATGGCCACGGAGGAAGGGGAAGGATCAGCCCAGAGAGTATTGGGAATGTGAGGTTAAAAATGGGGAATCCTAAATTAGGCACAAATTCTCTGCTGGCATTTCCCCGAGGTGAACGGCAAACTGAGGATCTCCCGAAATAATGCTGCAAGGTATCACCAGAAAAGGGGGATAACTGTGTCTGAGAACTGCAAGGGATCATTGGGAGGAATTATCCAGGAAAGCCCTTCCAAGGACATGGAATGAGGCAAAAGGCAGGGTGCAAAATAAACACACGAAAGCACCGGCAGGGTAATTGTTCCTAGGAAGCCTCTCAGCTCCGCCTCTCACCCAGGGGCTGCACAAAGTGCCGAGCAACGCCCTGGAGCTCTGCAGAATTCCCACAACCAGGAGGGATCGGCAGCAACCAGGAATTCTCTGTGACTGCTTCCATTGCCACAGGAGATTCACCCACCCCAGTTCCAGGTGTGCCAAGAACTCAGAGCTTTCCTGCAGAGCTGCTGAAGCTGAAATTCAGTCCTGCCTGCCCTGACTTGGGCACCCAAATCCAGCATTTATCCCTGCAGCTTTGCCAGCTTCTGACCAGAGCAGCTTCTCCACAGCCCTGCCCAGCTTCTGCAATTAAGGAATTATCATCACAGAATTATGGAATATCGGGTTCAAGGATCACCTGGTCCAAGCTTTTTTGAGGTGATTCCTATCTCCAAAGAGCCTGAGGGTTTATCAGGACATCAGGATAAATAAAAAAGCCCCACAGCATCATTTCCTTATAGATAAGGAAGGGAGAAGGATTCCAGGTGGATACAGAGCTCCCCGGAGCACAGAGCGATGTCAGGGAACAAGCAGGACAACTGCAAGGCTTTTCCCAGGGAAGCTGCCATGCACAGCTGGGAAGAAATCCAAGACAAAATTCATCTTTGACTCCCCAGTCCATCCTTCCCTGACAGACATTCCCTCCCTACCAAGCCCAATCCCATTTTTCCCCATTAACAGCTGGTCCATCCCGCTGAAATCCCGATCTTTCCCCTGCCTGGGGTCACGGTTTTGGGGTTGCCTTTCAGCTCCCTGCTCTGGTTGTGGTGAAACTGAGCCAAGAATCCCTCTGTCACTTCAGCTCTGAGAGCCACTCATTCCACTGGGTTTGACATTTGGGATAAATGAGGGAAGGAACACAATTCCAGCATCTGGAAAAGCGCAGGCTGACACTTCCAGTCATTTGTGAATGGGGAGAGGGAAACGACACCTGCAGGCATCAACCCCTGCAGCCAAGGACAGCCCAGCACCACTCAGAACACGGGTGAGCTACAGTGGAAGGAGAGAAATGAGGCAAAAAAATATTTGGGAACCCGGAGACAAGGCAAATGCTGAATTCTCAGTGTATTTCATCCTGTATTTTAGGAAGATTGATTCCTGCATGGAGCATTTTGATGTTCTCCTCATCACTAAATAAGCAATATATAAACAACTTGGTGTTGGCGTTAAAAGTGATCTGAGTACATTTTTCTGTGCCCTCATTTCCAGCTCAGACAGAAGGGAGACTTTCCATAGCTACAGGAAAAGAAATTTTGTCCTTAAAATGCAAAGAGGTCACTCAGAGTGATCCCTTCACGAGCATGCTGAGAGATTATTCCAGAGCGAGGAGAAGGGAGAAATCATCCCAGAAAATACAACATCAGCTGCCTGCAGGACTCCAGGCTGGGAGAGTTTGGGAAGGACTCTGCCCTTTTCCAGGGCCACCCTGGTCCCTCCTGCCCAAAGCCACCAGGTCAGGGATGCAGAAATGATCCAGTTGTAAGCCCATCACTGCCATGCCCAAATAACAGAATAATTTAATATAAACCCCAGGATATTACAGATCAACTTCAGCTCAAAAGCAGCTCCTGCCTCACACCCATCCCTTCCCTCCTCTCTGAGAGCCTTTCCAGGTTATTTCACCTCCAGAGCTCCCCAATTATTCCCAGCTAGGCCTGACTTCCCAGAAGAATTTTCCACATTTAATCCTGTGTCAACTGACACTGCACAGGCCTGAGCTACCTGCCTGCACCAGCACTCCCTCCACTGTCACCCCTGGCTCAATAAAACGGGAGGAAAATTGTGGAAAGTTCCCTCAGAATTAATTTCTTGGGCCACTTTTGATACTCAGCATCAGAGAACCCCACTCAGTTTCACAGAAGCTCCCTCTCGTCTCCCACATCTATTTTTAGCTTTTTCATTGACTAGAATCAAGTTTGGGCATTTTGCCACCACTTGAAAAGTCATCAACCTGACCCCAACAAAACCCCAAATCGCACCCCGGTTCCTGAGTTGAAGCAAAGGCCAGGGCAGATTTCACTCCCCCAAGAGCAGATGTTTCAGCTTAATCCATGAAAAGCTTCGTCCCAGGCCACAAAAATGGGGCAGCTCTGCTCCAGGGCTCAGCTATTTGCAGGCTCGCAGGAATCCTGCTCCTTTTAGCAGCACGGCTGTTCAGTGCTTGGGATCGGCGTCCCCAGGGCAAGGAGGGCCCCGGCTTGTCTGGCCAAGGCTTTGGAGAAGGGAGCTGCAGGCAGGGAAGCCCTGCTGGGTTCTCAGTTCCCCTCAGAACATCTTTAACTCAGGCTCTGACTCCGTCTCAGAGCATCTCGGGGTTTATTGGGGTGGATTTTGAAGTCCCTTCAACTGAGGAACTCAAAATTCTTTATGGGCATTTCCACACCCAAACCCAGCTCTGGGTTAGGCTCCAGTTTGTATTTCACAGGAAAAATCTGGATCAGTTTGGTGTTATCCCCACTGCCATAAGAATTCCCACTGCGTTTTCGTACCCTGAATCCCACCCAGGACTGCAAAATGCTGGAAAAAAACTCCCAAAAACTCCTGTGGGCAGCGAAGAGCAGCAGCAGGAAGAGATGGAGGGAAGTTTTGTAATTTGGGAGTGATGAGGCCGTGCAGAACATCTTTAACTCAGGCTCTGACTCTGTCTCAGAGCATCTCGGGGTTTATTGGGGTGGATTTTGAAGTCCCTTCAACTGAGGAACTCAAAATTCTTTATGGGCATTTCCACACCCAAACCCAGCTCTGGGTTAGGCTCCAGTTTGTATTTCACAGGAAAAATCTGGATCAGTTTGGTGTTATCCCCACTGCCATAAGAATTCCCACTGCGTTTTCGTACCCTGAATCCCACCCAGGACTGCAAAATGCTGGAAAAAAACTCCCAAAAACTCCTGTGGGCAGCGAAGAGCAGCAGCAGGAAGAGATGGAGGGAAGTTTTGTAATTCGAGAGCGATGCTGCCGTGCTCCTTCCCTGCCCAAATTCCCGAAGTCAACAGAGGCTGCTCCCAGCCCTGGATCCACCCACAGCTCCACGTAGGCGGCTCCTGCACCAGGGCAGTGCTGCAAGAGCCCGAGGCACAGCCAAGAAGCCCCAAAAATCCCATTTCTGCCCAGCCACGGGGCCCTGGGCCAGCACAAAACTCAGCCTCAGCGTCAGGGGGTGGGAGCAGACGCCTGACCCATGCACAGGGATGACTTTCACCGAGCCACTGAAGCTGGAAAAGACCTTCAGGATCAGCGAGTCCGAGCAGAATTCCCAGCACGGAGAGCACGGCTGCGTTTGGAATCTGGGGATGAAGGGCCGCATTCAGGATCCTTGGGAATGGCTGTCAAAGGCTCTGGAGCAGCTCGGCTTTGCTGTCCCGTTTCAGGGGGGAGAAGCTGATCCTTCCCAGCCTTTCCCGGTCGGCCCCTGCTGGGGGATTGTCTGTGGTTGGAAAAGCGAGTGCCTGCTGCCTCCAGCCTCACAGACAGCAGCCCCCACAGCTTCCTGATAGAGCTCCTTCATTACAGAGCGCTGGGAAAAACGGATCTTTCCAGATATGGCCCTCATTGTTCTGCTCTTCTGCATCCTGCAGGGATTCAGGACTCGAAGGGATAAAAAAACCCAAAAACCCCAGAGCCAGTTTGGCTCTGTTGGCTCCTCCTCCCATCCCAGCTCCTGAGGTCAGCAGGGAAAGCATCCAAGAGCTGCAGAAAAGCCAGATTGTTTTAATTTAAACGTTTGAGAGAGGCAGAGTGAGGGACTTTCTCCCCCCAAGTGCACAGGACGTGCTAACGTGCCTCTCCCGATGCCGGCAAGCCCTGGTGAGGGAACATTCCTCGCAGTTTTCCGATCGGATCCCGAGCGCCAGAGGGATAAACCCGCTTCCCCAGGCAGCAGATGCTGTATTTGAGGCACGGACAGCCTCGTATTTTCCAGGGAAAAACCTCCTAGGGGCATTTCCCCGGAGGCTTCTGCCCTGCCTCAAGGCTGCTGCCATGGAATCACACCCCAGCTCTGCTCCCACCATCTCCCTGCCCCTCATCCCTCCGCAGAAATCCCAGATTTCCATGGAATACCAGCACAAAGGTTACAATCCCAATGTTTCACCCCACAACCAGGCACAGCCCCCCAAAAATCAGCTCCAGCCCTCAGTCAGCTCTGCTGCTCCACACCTCTCCCTGCCTGTCAGCAGCCAAACACCCCCTAATCCCTCTGCAGAAATCCCGGATTTCCATGGAATACCAGCCCGAACGTTATAACCTCAATGTTTCACCCCAAAACCTGGCACAACCCCAAAAATCAGCTCCAGCCCTCAGTCAGCTCTGCTCTCACCACCTCCCTGCCTGCCAGCAGGAAAACTCCTCCCACCCCCTCATCCCTCTGCAGAAATCCCGAATTTCCATGGAATATGAGCACAAAGATTACAATCCCAATGTTTCACCCCACAACCAGGCACAGCCCCCCAAAAATCAGCTCCAGCCCTCAGTCAGCACCACACCCAGCACCCTCCCAGCCCAAACCATTCCATGATCCTGTTGCATCACCAGCAAACCAGTCCCAGTTCCCAGCCATTCGATATCCGCTGGAATTCCGGCGGAATTTTTGGCCACCTCGGATCAAAGCCGAACTGGCAAATTCATTTGCAAAGTTGTTTATGGAAATTAGCCCCGATTAGAGGGACCAGAAAAAGAGTTGGCTTCGGTTTTCTGCTGAAGGTGCGTTTTGAATGTGCAGAATAAATCAGGATCCTGAAGCTTTCGCTCTTTTTCAGGGCAATTTCTATTTCACACCAGCAGAGTGACCTCAGAACTGAAAAATCCAGTGGCTAGAAATCAAAAATGTCAATATTCCTCTGTACTTTCGGGGCTCAAATGCCGCCAAAACCCCAAAGGAGTGCTGGACAATGTGCAGGGGAGTCTGTGGCAGCACACCACGATCCCAAATGCGCTGGGGCTGTTTCCTTGCCAGGACAGGGAAAAGCAATGAGCCAAACTGATAAGCCCAGAGGAGAGTGTGAAAAACGAAACCCACAGACGCAGGAGCCCAACTCCACCCTATTAAAAAAGCATTAACAAGCCCTGGACTCCTTCTGTGCCCTGGCCACTGCTGCTGTTCCAGTGCAATTACAGCAGCAATTAAAGGGAAAAGCTCTGGCCAGGTCCCCAGCCCATCCCACCCACTTGGCACAGCCCCCCCAGCGCTGCACCCCTTCCACACGTGCAGCCCACGAGCCACATTCCCCTTCCCAGGGCCCTGCCAGTGCTTCCCCAGCTGCCTGGGGCTTCTTGGATCAGGCTTTGGGCAGGAAATTCAAAAAGCTTCATTTCCAAATGGGTGTTTGCAAAGGGGCCGGGCAGGGCACGGGGCCGTGCTCAGCTCCGGGTGCCCTCAGATCCAGGGATGCCACAGCTCCAAACCTTCCCTGGGATGCTGCAGGGACAGAGGGACCCCAGCACTCAAAGCGCACCCATTTTCTCACCAGAATTTCGGGGATAATCATGCAATCACGCAATGGTTTGGGTTGGGAGAGACCTTAAAGCTCATCCAGGGACACCTTCCGCTATCCCAGATTGCTCCAACCTGGCCTTGGACACTTCCAGGGATCCAGGGGCAGCCACAGCTCCTCTGGGCAACCTGTGCCAGGGCCTCCCCACCCTCACATCAAAGAATTCCTTCCCATTATCCCATCCAATCCTGCCCCCTGGCAGTTTAAAGCCCTTTCCCCTTGTCCTTTCCCTGTGTCCTTGTCCCAAATCCCTCTCCAAGGCGCTGTCCCTGAGAGCACCTTCCCCCCACCATCGCCCTAAAAGCACAGGAAAGGTGATTCTGGCCGAGTGTTAGGGATTTCCACATGGATTTGGAGGACTCGTTCCCTTCTGGGTACCAGTGGCTGTACGGGAGCTGCCAGCCCCCCCCACTGCAGCCGTTTGCTTTCCTCGACAGCAGCACGGAGCCCAACTTCTCCAGAGCATCACCCGGACCTTCCGAGCAGAGCCCTCTGCAGCTCCAGCTGCCAAAGCCCAGCTCCAGCCCCTCGCTGGCGTTTTTAGGTGCCTGAACACTCCAGCAGATCCCAGCCAAGATTCCCTCCTGCAGCTCCCTGCGAGTCCAGCGAAGCAGGGCTGGCACCAGCTGAAACACCTCGCTTGGGAGCTCCTTTTTCCCCGTTTCTCCTGAGCAGAATGACACTTGTGTTCACTGTGACTCATCTCCTTGACCTTTCTATTCACTTTTAATGGTGCAAGCTGGAAATAAGGGCAGCCAGACAATGCTTGCATTATTCAGCTGCTGAACTGCAGCCCTCGGAGCAGATCTCTCCCCTGCAGCAGACAAGAGCACACAGAGTAGGTATCCCGTTCCAGCACATCCAGGATGGAAAAAAAAATAAAATAAAATCCCACAAACTCCCTGCTTAATTCATATTTGAGAGCTGAACGAGCTGCAGCAAACGAGCCCTGTGTAAAACGCTGCAGGAGGATGAGAGATCCTGGGAAACTGGCAGTGTCATCTCCAGGAATTCGGCTGCAGTGAATTCTTACTCCAGTATTGTCTTGGAAACAAAAAAGGGGGTGGAGGGAGGAAAAGCAGAGGAGGAGAGGCCAGCCAGGCTCATGAGCTCGGGCAGAGCACGGCTCCCTCCTGAATTTCCTTACCCAAACCCAGCAGCTCCAGCTGACAGGCACGAGAATCACCAAATCTGGTCCCTGAAGCTGCCAGTGACGCGCAGGGACTCCAGCAGAGCCCTCCGTGACCTCCCCTTTCCCAGCCAGCTCCTTCCTGAGCGCTGCAAACTCCCCTCCTTGGCAAGGGAGAGCAGAAAGAGAGGAAACAGAAGGCCTCGAAGCAGTTTGCTGAAAAGCTGAGCCCAGGAAACACTTTTTACTTTATTTATTCTGGAAGAATTCACGTGGCCCTGGCTGCAGATGCACAGCTGGGTCCAGGCAGGGAGATTTAGGCAAATATGTATTAACAATTTGTATAATAAAGAAATTTAATAATAAATGTCTATAATATCTAGTTAAGGTAAGAGAATTCCGGTGTTCATCGAGCTGAGGGAGAACAAGAGGCCCCCAAACATCCATCCCATCCCTCTTTAGGAAAACAGCTCCAAATTTCCTTTCTGGATCTAACTCAAAGGATTCTGAGAGGAGCCAATAGAACAGCCAACAGAACAGTGGTCTTGGTATAATCTGTAAAAAACCTGCCCAAATCTAAAGCTAAAATCCAAATAACCTCCTGGATTTGCTGTGGGAGGGGCACTGGTGTTCCCAAGAGGAAAAAAAATATCCCAAGGAAGAAAAGCATTTTTAAAGTAAAAAAACCACATTTTAAAGATGAGCCCCAGCTCATCACCATCCAGCACATCCCACTCCCATTTGTGCCCCAAAAAGGGGTTTTTTCCCCAGTAAACTGAAGCATTTCTGTGGCTGCCCAAGGGATCCTCTGCTCCAAATTTCCTTTCTGGATCTAACTCAAAGGATTCTGAGAGGAGCCAATAGAACAGCATGGTGGTCTTGGTGTAATCTGTAAAAAACCTGTCCCAAATCTAAACCCAAAATCCAAATAACCTCCTGGATTTGCTGTGGGAGGGGCACTGGTGATGCCCAACAAGAAAAAAATATCCCAAGGAGGAAAAGCATTTTGAAAGCAGAAAGAATCAATCACCAACACAACCTGAGGCACAGGGATGGAAAGAGACTCCTGGAGCTGCCTGAAAACACGGATTTTATTGGCACATCAGCAATTAAATCGTGTTCAAGCAAGGCCTCAGGGCCAGGTTCCACACAGGGATGCAGGATCAGCCTCCAGGACATGGGAAATCCAGGGACTTGCCTGAGGGCTGGGAGAAAATCCACAGCAGAGGTCGGGAATGAGCCCTGCTGCAGCTTTTCCACTCACTCAATCCCCAAAGTGTCCTTTTGCTCTCAGGCTTATTACACAAACTTGAAGAAAAACTCCGTTGTAAATACATTAATACCATTTTCCTCCTTTTAAAAAAATGACATCTCATCATCGTGAAAGCTTCCAGATGATGTTAAGAATCCTCTTGGCTTCTGGAAAGAAAAAAAAAAAAAAGAAAGAGCCCAGACTTGGAGCAACTGACCTCAAAAATGCCTTTTGTGTAGTTCCTACATTTATTTATTTTAGTTCCACAGATTTTCCAGACACGTCCACAGAGAAACCACGACATCATTTGGATGCTTCAGTCAGTGCTAGGCTGGATTTCAAGAGCCGTGGGACTTGCCAGCAGTTACCAGTGGTTAATTATACCACGTTGCCAACCCAATTTTTTCCATATAACATTAGATTTCAACAAAATGTTTCCATTCTTCCATGTCTCAACTTTTTTTTTTTTTTATTTTTTGTTCCCCTGGTTTTGCTCATTCTTCTCATCCTCGGTGTTGCTTTGTTTCACACAAAGGTTTTATTGTGTTTTTAAGGGCTGAAAATTCAGCCCCTGTCACATCAGATTTGGTAGGAAGACTGAAATATTTGATATAAAGCAAGGCCAGGCTGGAAGTGAAGAAAATTCTCCCAAGGAAGAGAGGAGGAGAGGGAATTCACTGCCTGGATGTACAAAAAGGAAGGGAAAAGGGAAAAGGGAAAAGGGAGAAGGGAGAAGGGAGAAGGGAGAAGGGAGAAGGGAGAAGGGAGAAGGGCGAAGGAAAAGGGAA
>VZTF01003498.1:11756-79347 GCA_013397755.1 Cnemophilus loriae | reverse complement strand
GCCATGGGGCGGGCGGAGGGTGCGGGGGCTCCGCCGCGCTCAGCTCCGGCCCTGCCTGCTCCCGGGCTGCCGCAAAGTTTCCCGTTCTCTCCCCACACCGCCCTTTTTTCCCCCTTCTTTTAAACCCGACGCAGGAGTTTGTCAANCTCGGGATATTCTGGGATTCCATGGGATGGGGCTCGTGGAGGTGCGGAAAATGCAAGGATTTGGCAGAAAAAGAAGCGCGTGCAAAGGGTAAAAGTGCAAACAAGGAGCGGAAAGGGAAGGGGTTTCCCAGGATAGGTGGGAGCTGGGGTGGAAAAATCCACCTCTGGCATGAGGGGATGGAAGGGACGGAGGGCTGCTGGTCCTGGGGCTCTTTTTTTCACTGTCACTCAGTCCCCACCCTTCCCACACCAGTGACAGCTGATAAATCGCACTGGTAAAACACCAGCTTTAAACGTTGTGGCACTGTGGGGCGGCAACACCAGAACAGTGCTCAGGGTTGGAAGTGGATCGTATTTAAAGTCCCCTCCTACCCAAGCCTTTCTCTGATTCTATAGAAAAATCCACAGACTCCAGCTCCTTCCCTGCACCATCCCCATCCCTGAAGTCCTGGGAGACAAGGAGAGATCACACTGCAGGACTGAGTGGCCCGCAATGCTGCAGACCCCTCTACAAAACCGAAATCAGAGAAGGAAAAACTACAAAATCCAGCCCTTTCCCTTAAATAAATGCTTTGAAGACGCTTGCTGGTATCAACACTTGCTTTGTCAGTGCCATCAAAGACCTGAACATCACCGCTGGCATCACCGCTGTCACAGCCAGGTGACAGTCCCAGCTCCTTTGGTGCTCATTTTTCACAGAGCAGTGATGTCACCTCTAACCCCACACCCCGAGCCACACCAGAGCATCCCAGCCCTCTCCACAGCAGAAGCCTTAAGGCCTTCATCATCCACAGGGGGAAAAAAAATGTTTCCATGACCTGAATTCCCACCTTCTGCCCACCCCAATTTCTTCGTGGCTTTGGTCACCCAGCACTGGAGGCCCTGGGCAGCCAGGTCTCGTGCAAGGAGGACGGTGAAGGAGTTTGGGATCGCTCATCCCGTCCCTGATTTTGGCTCTCTGATGGAAGAACCCGGCATCGTGATGAGTTTTTAGCCGTGAATCTTTGACCTGGTGGAATGAGAGTTACTTGGATGGGTAATCAATAGCAAACACACCAAAAGCTAAAAGGACAGGAGGCCAAACCCCCAGATCAAGCAGTGGGAAAGGGATGCTCCCAGTCCGCTCAGGCTGCAGCCTGGGAACGTTTTCTCAGGATTCAGTGGGGAAGAGCTGTTGGAGATCCCTCCCTTTCCCTCTGAACCTGCTGAGATACCTTCCCCCAGCTCCCAGCCTCGCTGTGAAACTGGAAAAGCTGGAGCCTGAGCCACACGCAGGAAGAGATTCTCTGCTGAAAGAGCCTTTCAGCAGGCGGAGGTGAGAGGCAGAGCTGGAGCGAGCCCCGGGGCAGGAGCAGCACAGCACGTGCCATGGGAGCCTGGGGACCGTGCCAGTGGCACTCCCGGGCAGATCCCGCAGATGAAAACCCCTTCCAGGTCTGTCTTTCATGAGTAACCAGGTGACTGCAGGCTGGCAGACAAATCTCACCGTGCTCCATCTCCAGGAGGAGCCTGGAGGTGAAACCTGGCGGGGCAACACCTGCACAGCCCTGCAGCCACCTCTGCTGAGCACCCACGGGGTGGAGCCCGGGATTGACACTGTCCATCCTCCCTGCTGCTCCAAAATATCCCGGGATTGACACCTTCCATCCTCCCTGCTGCTCCAAAATATCCCAGTATCCTGGGATTGATACCGTCCATCCTCCCTGCTGCTCCAAAATATCCCGGGATTGACACCTTCCATCCTCTCTCCCTATGTCCCGGGACTGACACTGTCCATTCTCCCTGCTGCTCCAAAATATCCCGGGATTGACACCATCCATCCTTTCTCCCTATATCCCGGGACTGACACTGTCCATTCTCCCTGCTGCTCCAAAATATCCCAGGACTGACACTTCCATCCTCTCTCCCAATATCCCGGGATTGACACCGTCCATTCTCGCTGCTGCTCCAAAATATCCTGAGATTGACACTGTCCATCCTCCCTCCTGCTCCAAAATATCCCAATATCCTTGGATTGATACCATCCATCCTCTCTCCTGCTCCAAAATATCCCAGGATTGACACTGTCCATCCTCCCTGCTGCTCCAAAATATCCTGGGATTGATACCGTCCATCCTCCCTCCTGCTCCAAAATATCCCGGGATTGACACTGTCCATCCTCTCTGCTGCTCCAAAATATCCCAGTATCCTGGGATTGACACCGTCCATCCTCTCTCCTGCTCCAAAATATCCCAGTATTCCCAGCTCAGCCTTCCCATGGGCTCCCTGCTGCCCCTGGAGCACAGAAGCTGTTCCCCACCATGAGAGATCCTTTCTTTCTCCCCTCTGAGTGTTCAGACCGTGAAGTATCCCAAGAATTGGGACATGGAACCAGGGTGGTGAAAGCACCAGCAGAGCCTGTGGGTTTCAAATCCCCTTCCCTTGTCCCTTGGGGTTGGAACTTGATGATCTTTAAGGTCCCTTTGGACCCAAGTCATTCTATAATCCTGCGGTCTCAATAATCCCTTATCGTGACACCAAAGCAATCACTGAGTCCAGGACTTCCCTGGATGTCTGCTCACCCTGCCAGGTGTGGGCTCCCATTTCTGCCCCAAATGCCAGGATCCTGGGTCTTCCCATCCCAGATTTCCGGCCGTACAAGCAGCTCATTGTTTGGGAATGAGCCCCTGGTTGGTGTTGTCCAGCAGCAAGAGAAAATCCCAAATTCCTGGACACCGAGCCCAGCCATTCCCTGCCCTTCCAGAGGCACTCCCGTGCCAAGGGGGATACCTACAGCACCAAAAGCTCTGCAGACAAGGAAATCAAAGCAGCTCAGAGCAGCAAACTCCCACACCACATCTTCATGGGCTCCCAGCTCCACGCTGACACCAGATCATCCAAACCTGGACCTGGATCAGATACAAAGCAGAAAACCTGGCCCAGGGAGCTTTTGCTGAGCAGGAAGTCTGAGTTCCCAGTTGCTTCCCAGGTGATTTGGGAGCTTGCACAGACCTGTTTGCCCCTCCTCAACAGCACCAAGAACACAGAAAGCAGCCTGTGATGGCAAACTGGAAAATTCCAGCAGCCACGTGCCAAGTTTTGGGAGCCAGCCCCGCAGTGGGAGAGGAGCAGATCATCTGGTGGGAGCTCCAGGAGGGTTTGCACGAGCTGGGGGGGCTGATGCCAACCCCAAATCCCTCCAGCAGCCAGCCAGGGGCACGTCTGACCAGCCAGAGGAAGACAGCAGTGGCAGGTGGCCAAATTTCTTGAAGGAACAGCAGTTTGTGGAAGTGTTTTCATGCCTAAATGCATCTTGAGCCCAGCTGGCTGTTGTTTATAGGATGGAGGACACGTTTGTGAGCTTGCAGAAATAATAAAAAAAAAAAGGCTTAAGGAATATAGGTAATGTAAAAAAAAATCATTTATGTGCTATGAAATCACCACCAGCATTCAGCCAACAGCCCCAAAAGGCCGTTGTTGTGTAGTTTGGAAGAACTGGGATAAGTCTGAAAGAATTCTTGATAACCAGTTACACCCCATGGCCAGCTGAGGGGAAGAGGCTAAAAAGGGGAATTAAAATGACCTGAGCTGTTGTATAAATAATTAGGACAGGCAGCTGCTCTCAGGAATGATTTCCAATACCATTTATGAGGAGCACACATCTATAAAATACACATTTTTTCCCTCCACAATCTTCATGCCAGCCTTTACTCCTTGCAAATTTATAAACACAACTCCATCTCTGCCATTAACTGCATTTTCATCAGTTGTTCTGTGCCCAAATCACAGTCCTGATTTTTAATCTCACACCTGCTGGCCTGGAAAGGATTGCTCCCAAATTCAGATTGAAAAAAATCGAGGATTTAGCCCCAGTGAGACATTTTGGATGCAGAGGCTTGGCAAATGAAACTCTCCATTTATCCACAGAGGAAACTTCACATCTGGAATCCCAGAGCTCAACACTGCCCCAAACTCAGAGCTCTGGGTGGTCTTTAATTCGAACAAGGAGTTCAGTGAATTATCCAGGACTGCTCACACCCATTCCCACCCTGCAGAGTGGCAGCATTTTCCCCAAAACCTTCGTGAAAACGCTGGTTTGAATCCCAAATCCACATTTTTAGAGGATGGTGATGTGCAGCCCATCATCATTGACAGCAGAATGCTGCAAGTTTTCGGCTAGAGCAGAATATTAATGCTCTAATTAGAACGATTAGAACGGGCACGATGAAAAGATTCAACAGGTACCTCCCAAACAGCAAAAACAAAGTAAAACTCTCTCAAGAGTTAAATTTTGCCCCCAGAAAGACAAATCCCAACACACAGAAATACAAACTCCCCCCCCGCTCCTGAGGCTGAGCACCTGTTTGGGCTTCACAGGCCAAAAATCAGGAGCTGGGCAGCCAATTCTCCCAAATCCCAGCTGCTCCCGTGGAAATTCCAACCTGATTTTTTGCCATGAGGTGGCACCAGGACCAGCCCCATCCGTGGAAAGAGCAGCACAAGGTGGGGTTTGTTTTTGTGCGTGTTTGGATGTTTCACAGCTCTGCTGAAGAGAGGAAATAGCTTTATAAAGGGACCAGACTTTCCACTCCTCCTCTTTTTCCAGCCGTGTCGCCTCCTCTCCAGCTCCACGCTGATGAGGCCAAGCCTTGGATGTGTCTGAGCCATCCCAGGCCGTGAAATTCAGGATAAATTGCTCCGTGGTGCCTGCTGAGGAGGCTGAACTCAGCCGCCCTTCCCCTCTCGGTGCCCGCCGCCAGCCCGGGGCACAGGGAGGAGCTGCCATTCCCTGCTCACATCCCTGGGGTTGAATTCCCCCTCTCGCTCTGACCTGCAGGCAGTGGCTCAGGCTAAACCCAGATAATCTGTCTGGACTCCAGGAGATAATCCCTGGGGATACACAAAGTGTTGTGTTAAACCAGGAGCTGCCCAGGAGCGGGGAGCTGGCACTTCCCTCTGATCCCCGCAGGGGTCGAGCACTGAAGAAGTTCCTAAACTCCCCCTGACCCCACAAGGGCTTCACTGAACACCACAAACTTCATTTTCCAGCTCCAGCTTGTCCATCAGAATCGTGGCTGAAGATTAAAGGTCACAAATTTACGGACCCAAATCACCCAGCAGCAGCAGCTCCAGAGGTTCAGCTTGGGTGCCTGATCCCAAAATTTTCCTCTGCGCCCCTGGGGTGTTCATTTGGATTGATAAGAGATGTGATCAGAATAAGAAAAAGGAGATAAGGGAGGCCAAGGCCCATCTGGAATTAAATCTGGTCAAGAACAGCAAAAAGAGCTTCTTCAAGTACATCAATAACAAAAGAAAAACTAAGGGAAATGTTCATCCAAGCACACCCAAAGTCATCATTTAGGGATTCTTCCCAGGTTTAGGAACGGATTAAAGCATCCCAGGATATTTTGGTTGCATCATCCTCTAGTTGCCTTTAAAATAAATAAATAAATCAACTTAATGCCTACAGATTTCCCTTCAGCAAACAATTTTCATCCCCGTTTTCCCATCTCTAATGTTCCTGTCAATTAACCACGGCACACAATTTCCAAGCAGCTCTTTCCATTCCTAAATTTTGTGGCCAAAATAACCAAAAAAGGCCCATTCTGTAGACTGCCCTTTGAATTCCCAGGATTACAGGTTCATTCCACCCTCCTGGAGTGACAAACCCTTCGATTTGTTGGCTTTTCCTCTGCCTGGAGCGGTGGCTCAGAAACGATGAGAAATGAGGAGGATTCAGGGAGCTGCGTGCACCACCCAGCTGTCCTAAAGCACTCCAGACAAGAGCCCACAGTCTTCCCGAGGCCGAGCTGCTCCCTAAACACAGAGAGGAAAAAATTCCGTCGTTTTTGGGGATGAATCACTGGAGGAACCCAATCCAGCTCAGAGTGGGCTCTGCCCTGACTCATTTTCATTGCTCAGCCCAGTGTTTCCAGTAAGGCACCTTCAGCCACATCACCTTTCCACAAATCCCCGCTCCCTCCTCTCCCCGTGGAGTTTTCCAGTTTGGGGAGCCCTGGGAAGAGGCAGAACCAGGTCCCAGCTCAGGGACATTTTTCCCTGGGGACACAACTCTCATCCACCCACATTTAGCCCCAAAACAGCACCTCAGGTGATCCACTGGCAGCTCTGCTCCTGCTCCTGGCCCTCAGCCTCTCATTCCACCTGGAATTCCGGGATCCAGCACCCCCATATCAATTATTCTACCTGGAATTTCATTATCCAGCACCCACATTTCCATTATTCCAGCTGGAATTCTGGGATCCAGCACCCCCATATTCATTATTCCAGCTGGAATTCCGGGATCCAGCAGCCCCAATTCCATTATTCCAGCTGGAATTCCGGGATCCAGCACTCCCATATCAATTATTCTACCTGGATTTTCATTATCCAGCACCCACATTTCCATTATTCCAGCTGGAATTCCAGAATCTAGCACCCATGTATCCACTGAGGTCATTACCAGATGAACCCACATAGTAATATTATTATTAATAATAATAATGATAAATATTAACAATAATAACAATTCAGCTTATAATTATTAATAATATAATTATTGGTAATCAAGATAATAATATATAATTATTGTTAATTATATTAATTATATTAATAATTATTATTTAATTCAGCTCACCTCTTGCTGAGTTACTTTTTAAATCCAGACCTTGTTTTGTTCCCAGTTCAGTTCCAGACCAGATCAGCACCTTGAAACCTGACCTTTCCTTTATTTCAAATTTGATTTTGCATTTCTCTGAGAAGTCCAAGGAGGTTTGGCCACACATCCTCAAGACCAACGCTGCAAATTGTCCACCAGCATTTCCCATCCCTTTGAGTCTCTGATCCAGTGAAAAACCAGCTTAATCTTTCTTTCCTGAGGTAACAGCATCAGGGAACAGGCAAACATCGATCTGCTTTTTCCTTTTACCTGCAGCCCCCTCCTCAGAGGGTTGGAGAGCTCTAAAAGCACTGAAACTCCCCTTGGATGTTATAATTTCGTTTTTTGGGGGGGGTTTAATTAACCCTGGGAAGCAGCCCTGGTGTCACTGAGGGGTTCTGCAGAGACCCCCAGGTACCCAAGGCTGTGGAAAGCTCCCGAACATTAAGGAGCAGGGATCAGCACGATGAACAGGTGGACACAGGGGTGGGTTCTGGTGCTCCTGGTCAGGGCCACACGCGAGGGTTTTTCGCTGCTGGTGATCCCAGCGCCAGGAATTTGGTGGATCTCCCCCAGGAGGAATGGGACAGGGGCTGGGACACCCAGCTGGGTCCTGCCCCTTCCCCAGGACCCAAACTGGGAGGAAGTTCCCTCCCAGTGCCTTCAAGAGTCAAAGGAAAGGAGCTTCTGCCGAGTCCCTTCCACCTCTGAACGCCACAAAACCCCCTCAAAACGCTGTTGGAGATTTATTCTCCTTCCAAGCCTATCCACATTCAGAGACAAATCCAAAGCCTGGGGCTACATTAGACCTGTCCTAAACCCTCTGCTAAACTCCAGACTCTCCCCTCCCACAGAAGCAAAGCCCCTGTGGGCCAGCAGAGCCTTTGCCACCTCATTCCGCCTCCCATCCCTGTGGTTCCTCGTTTCTGGGTGCTTTTCCCCCTTTTGCTGCCCCAGTGCCTTTCCTTTACCTGTCCCCCAGCTTGTTTTCCTCTGGCCAGGCTTCCCCGTGGCTTTGTGTTCATAAATCAGGAGGCCAGAGGGGTTCGTGTTTCACAGGGGCCACGGGGCTCCCATGAATTAAGTTTTGTTTGAACTGGAGGATCTTTTTTAGTAAACCAAACAAACTCCTTGACCTGACTTGTACTGAGGCAGAACGAGCCCAGAAAGAGCTCCTGGCTGCAGCAGGAAGGGATTTTGTTCAAAAAAGTCAAGTGAAACAGCTTCTTGTGGCACTGCTGAGGGAATGGAAGGTCTGAGGAGACACCCTCAGCTCAGACATTCTCCTGGGCCCAAATCTGATCTATGTGAGGTTTCTTTATACAATCCTGGCAGCCCTTGAATTGCCATTTTGCACTTTAAGATGCTTTTCTTGGTGTCATGTTTGGTCCCACTGTGCAGTTTTTCCTCTCCTTTGGGTCCCTGGCCTCAGCAGCAGAATTATATGGGTATTTTTTATTACATTTTCACCAGCTAAGATGCTCAACTGATTTAATTTGGTTCCATCAAAGGCCACGAGGCTTCAGACATTTCTGCTCGCAGCACCTCTGCCCCATCCCTTCCTTTAAAAAGTCAACTCTTAATCACCAAACATGACAGATTTCACTGCCAGGGTGACCGTAAATCCTCCTGCTAACTGGACTTTCCCTCTGCAGCCTTCCAAGCCCCACAGAGAATCCAATCCCTTTCCAGAAATGCTTTTCCACTCCATTCCCTCCCAGCTCCTGCAGAGCTCTCAGCACTTGAACGTTTACTGGGAGTTCCACAAGTGGGGCTCAGCTCCTGCCGTGTCCAACCCAAGATCACAAATCCCAGGACTTTCTGCCCCAGTTCTGTGCTCAGCTCTTCACTCGAGGGATATTTTACCACATATCCCACTTTTAATTTGTTTTAAGGAGCTGTGTATTTAAAAAAGACAGACGAGGAGCTCCAGCTGAAGGATTCAATTGACAAAGGTCAGCAGCAAACATGACTAATCCATTATGCTGTTAAACAACTCAACATGCAGGGGTTAATCAATGCTAGCCCGAGGTCTAATCCCTCTTTCTGCTAAATAACTCACTGAAAACAAACTCTGCCTGCTAATGTCCTGCAAAGGAAGATAAATGCACGCCAGGCTCGAGGAGGTTCAGTTTTCAGGGCTCTCAGCTCCTCCAAAGCCTGACTACTGTCAGCCTGGCCAGATGTTATTCCCATCCTTGCAAGGAGAGGGATTAGGGGAAGGTTTGGTGGCATTCTGCCAGCTTAAAAAAAAATATATAATTCAGAGTGCTGGATTGCTCCCCAAGCTGGGCTAGCAGGGCTGTCCTGCACAGCAAAGCCGGGCCCTGTTCCCGGGGGATATTCCCTATCCCTTGCATATTCCAGCCCCCCTCCCCTATTTATAGCCCTGATTTGGGCTTTTCCAGGATGGTAATTTCACGCTGCTCATAAATCTCCCCCTGCAAACTGGTATTTGTAGGTCAGCAAGGAGAGGAAGCCAGCGACCAAAACTGCTGAACTCGTGCAGAAACTGCACAGGCACTGAAATGCAATTAGGGGCAATCAAAGGGTTCCCTTGTGCTGTCTCTGCTGTTGGAAGGGTTTGTTCCATGAGGATCAGCTGCAGGAGGTTTTTGGGGATCTGGGAAGAGGGTGACAGCGTTTGCTTCCCCAGGGACAGAGCTGCTGGCACCACCAGGGCCTGGCAAGTCCCGTCAGGGCCGTTGTGGCACAGAGGCAGCGGTGCCTCCTGCTTCTCCTCGCCTTTCTCACACCTCTGGGATGGCATTTCCCCCTCCAAAGGGAGCAGAGACTCAGCAGAAGCTTTCCTTTGACATTTAAAGGTTTTGGGAGGAGACTAATCCCGGTTTAGGCTCCACAGTATTGGAAATACAAAATCTAATTCGGTTTTAAATCCTTCTGTGTCTCACCGATTTCGGGGCCGCCTCACAAAACTCCTCGGAATAAACGGCCTCACACAGGATTCCTGCAGGTGATTCCAGCTTTTAACAAGCAGTGATTCCACAAGCAGGGATGGATTCTCTGGCTGCAGACACTCAGATGCCACATTTCCCTTTTTTCCTGGCCACGCTTCCACCACCACCAACTCAGGAAAGCCTCCGGGCTGTGCCCATCCTTGCGTTTGTTACACCCGGTGCTGCTTCACTGCAGTAAAACGGCTTTCACTCCAAATTCCTCACTGGTACACATCAACAGCCTCTTTATCCTTAGAAATCATCCTCAATCCCTGAGGAAAAAGTGATTAAAACAGACCATTTGCTCAGCTTCTTTGACTGCAAGGGCCCCTGAACTTCCAAATAACTTCACTTTTCATCAGGACAGTTTCTGCTGCCTCTGTTCAGCACTGAGTGGCTTGCAGGAGGTTTGCTGCTGGGTTAAGCACCCAAAATACTCACTGGTTTTCTAATCTGTTTTTTTTTTATACATCCCTGGAAATTGCAAGGTCCACAGAGTGGCTCCATGGGGAATCCTTCTCTTCTTCCCCTCTGAGCTATCCAGGACCACCTAAATCTGATACACCGGAGACACCCTATGAGAAATTGTGATTCCAAAGCAGAGTAAGTCTAAAAACAAACTCTTAAAACCTCAAAAAACAAAAAAAATTTCAAGTCTCCTCTTAAAGACCCCGGGATGGAGCAGGAGGCAGCAAATGTGGAAAGCAGATGTGTGAGAGGGGAGGAAATCGGGTTTGCAGGAGACAAGGAGAGGAAGCGCGGAGCCGGCGGGAGCAGCACCTGTCCCGCTGAATCCCGGTGTTTTCTCCCAAAAAAAAAAAGCCTCTGGAGCAGGGGCAGGCACTCCAAGCAAGCAGCCCTGTCCCACAGCCTCTGCTGATTTGTCTCCACGCAGCAGGAAGCAGTCTAGCCTGGGAGACACCAGGAGACAGCAGCGGGGACCGGGATGAGAACTCCCAGCAGCGAGATGTGCACAGTTCCTGCCTGGAGTGGGAGCTGGCCATGAAAAGCCAGGGAAAAAAGCATTTCACTGAGTCACTGGCACGGGGAAGAAACTGAAAATATTTCCCAGCTCTTCCACCGACTCTCAGTGAAGCAGTCCCTGAAGCTGAGCAGCAGTTTCTGCGCTGGCTGCGAAAGTTCTGTTGAGAAAAGCCCCGAATTTGGGTATTTTGAGCGGCAGAACTGATCCAGAGCACAGATTTAATGAATTACTCTGCATGGACATTTTGGCCTCCCCCTCCTCCCCAGCCAGCGAAGAGAAATGAGAAGTTTCCACAAGGTTTAGTCCCAGAGAAGCAGAGCTTGCCAGCCCCGAAGGAAGCAAACATGTCAAAATCATTCTCAGGCAGCTCTGAAAAATACCCTGCAAATCTTCCACCTGTGGCTTTTCACTTGATCCAGTCCAAGGCAGGATGGAGGGAAAAAACTCAGAAGTGGCTTTTATTTTCAGGTATGGAGGGCTTTAATTCAGTGCTAAATTTGGGGTGCAGGATTTGGGTGCCTGGGCGGTGTTGGACTGAAATTGCTCAGTCACATCACACGGAATTTAGGGATTTTTGGCACATTTTGTAGCAGCTGAGCTGTGTTTTAGTGCGAGGAACATCCCAGATGTGCTGGTCCAACCCTTTCCCAACGTGCTGGGCCTCTCCAGCACCTGCATTTTTGCATCCCCCAGTGAATAGCTAAAAACCTCTGAATCTCTGTATTCCTCGAGCACAGCCTGAGCAAATTCCTCAGCCAGGCTGGAATCACATCCACCAAAACCTCAGCCTGTGCTCCCCTGTAAAATCATTATCCCCACAACCCCCTCGGTGGGAACACAGCCAGACAAGCCCAGTTATTGCTCTGCCCTCTCCTTGCCACATCCCAAATCCTGACACTGCAGCAATTCCAGTCTCCCACGGGCACCTCTGGCGTCCCAAAGCAGCTCCCCCAAAGCGCCAGCAGTGACTCACTTTGCTCGTTTTTGCCTGGGATTCATTTTACCGCACACGTCACCCCCGTGGGACACGACAGAAATGTGGCTGGGGCTGTTTTATCTGCTGCCAGCATCTGATAAGCCATATCCGTGTCTCCCTTATCAGCTCCATTCCCTGGAATCCCACGAATACAGCAGGATAATATTTTGTAATAAACTGTGGCCTCCAGAGCCACCGAGCACCTCAGTTCACATCAGATTTTCAGTTTTAACAGCGAGGTTGAGACCAACATTTGCTGTTCAAAATGTCCATGCAGAGTAATTAAAGTTGGTTCACCTGCAGATCCTCCCGAAGCGTGAGGAAATTCGTGCCCAAAATGAAACTTTGCTGAGAATTACACGAACAAGAGAGCAGAATCAGCATCGAGGAGGAAAATGCATCCAGAATCAAGCACAATAACCAAGAGAAAGTTTGGGGTGAAGTTTGAGCCATTTAAACAAAGCCCCTGGGGCAGATTATTTCCAGGATTTATCCCAGGAGCTGTGGGGAAGAGGTGTGTGATGAGAGCATGGGCACTAAGAGAAAGTCCTGAGGAGAAGAGGGACGAGCCCAGCATGCCACAAATGTTGTCTCCACGTGGATGTGAAGCTCTCCGTGCCCACGGAGCAGCTCAGCAGAGCCTCTCTCCCTGATTCCCCCCCTCTCTCCCCAGCTGGAATTGGGTGTGCAAACCTTTCTGGAGCCACCCCGACCCTCTCCTCGTGGCTCTGCTCCCAGCCAGGAGCTCTCCGCTTCCATCCCTCCCCACCCCAGCACTGTCAGTCCCACTCCTCCTGCCCAGGAAAGGTCCCTCCGAGCAGGCAGAAGGTTTCCAGCGCTGTGCTGAAGCCAAATGGCAATTACCAGGCTGAGTTCAGCCCTGGCAGCCCCTGCCATGCCAGCCTGTTAATATTATTACTTCCAACAGCAGCTCTGTTGTTCCCCGAATGCTGCGCTGGCACCAAAACCCCGGGGAGGAGGAGAAGAGCTGCTCTCCGTAGCATCATTCCCATTAAAGCTCAGGAATATGAGCAGGAGATAATCTGTGGCCTTTGTTGGAGGCAGGAGGGGCTGGAAATTCCTGGTTTGGATAATTTCATGAGTATCCCTCCCCAGCAGCACTGTCAAACAGCCCTTCCCGGGCACTCAGCACTTGGTTGTTCCCAAAAAAACCCAGGAATTTCTCCAGTGTCCCCCCTCCTTTCCCAGCTGTCACAGTGACTGCAGCAGCTTTTGGGGCCGAGCAGCAGTTCAGGAACACCAGGGGAACAGCATCAATCCAGCCCTTCCTGCCACGGATCCTGAAATAAACCACATTTGTCACCCTGCCACAGCCTCGCCTCGTGGCACTGCCACCGTCTCTTCCCAGTGTTTTGCATGGGCTGGAATTAGTCTGGAAAAATCCCCGTATTCAGAGGTGAGAGACAAGACTCCCGCCACACTTCAGGGAAAGGTGGAAAGACGAGGCGAGTGCCATAAAAAATGTTTTTCTCCGGAGCTTGTTAAAATCCTGCAGGAAAATCTGGAACTTCTGGAGAGCAGGCAGCATGAACGCGGATTAAGAAAAAATACAAATATTTCTGTTTTACATCCGTGGAAGAGCCAAACATGAGCATTTCCAGGATATTTAGGAGGGTTTAATTAAATTTTTTCCAAGGGAAAAACAGCACAGCACATCAGCCTCCTCCAAGAGCTGAATTACTCCTGGCTTTGTCTTTTCCATCACTGATTCTTCCAGAGGTTTGACAACAGTGCAGCAACACCTGACAGCACACAAGGTGAAGAGCCAGGGCCAGGCTCAATCCCACCCTGTGGAATACACTCCATCCTCTTCCCTGCCTTCCAAAACCATCCAAGATATTTGCATTTCTCGCAGCTTTTGACGCAAGGAGAGAAAAAAGGGAATTTTCGCCTTGCCAAACACATCCTGCAGCTCTGAGACACCGTAATGAATCCACCAGGCCTCCGAGATATCCTATGGAAAAAGCTGCAGCCCTCCAGGCTCTTGGACAAAGCTTCCTTTTTCCCCTTGTTAGAGCTGGGATGGACACAGGGAACAGCTGGGATGTTGTTTGGGTTTTTAACAAGAGCAATCCATTTCACGAAATGGGAAATTTATGAGCTGCTCAGCCTCAGTTCAGGGACCTTCTGGGATCCAGAGGGATCTCAGTAATGGAAAATCTGTCTTTTCCAGGATCTACAGGCTGCAAGGAAGAAACCCTGAACCCCTCAGGGACTGATGTTCCACAAGTGGCACCACGAGACAGAAGTGACATCCCACTTGTGACCTGGAATATCCCATTCCCAGCGTTCCCACCACGCTCCACAGCTGGGGTTTGCATTTCTTCTGGGCTTTTATTTCCCCTAACTGCCTCCAGCAACACGAGCCTGGAGTTCTGGGAATCAAAGCTGCAGCTCCCAGCCCGATTTCAGCTCGGAGATTGTAAATCCACGATTGAAATTGCAACTACAGTGGGCAAAGCTGCCGTGCTTGGGATGCAGCACAGCTTTCCAAGGCCATGGGAATGGGGGATGAGCAGGGGAATGCTCCTTTCCCCCTCAAAATAAAGGTCCCACAAACCTTGGAGAAATAAATCCCATGGTAATGTTGCAAAAATGGAATACCTGGCATTAGCAGGGAGCTGCCAAGACACTGACTGTGAGACAAACCAGCCTGCTCAGAAAGCCCAGCGCAGGAAATCCATCCCAGGAGGGAACAGACGGAGCTTTCGCTACTGTAAATAGACCTTTTCATTCTTCTGGAGCGTTTGGAGGCCAAAAGACTGGCCCAGCGTGCTGGAAAGTGTAAGTCAGTGTCTCGCTTCTGTGCAGAAGAGGAACATTCAACAGGCAGGGCAGGACAGATGGATTCATTCTTGCAGGGAGCTGGCAGGGAGCACACACATCCCAAAATCCCCCCACAGGGTGGAAAGAGCTGACACCGAGGGAACAGAGGTCCAGGACGTGCCTCTCGTGGCTAAACTCTGCGAGGTGACACATTTGCAGGCTGGGATGGGGATTGTAAATTGTTTTTCAACCCCAGAGTTCTGCTGCCTCGGGTGCACCAGGATTTCAGCATTTCCTAGGCCTGCACTGAGGAAATCCCATTTTTGGGAGAGGAAGGGAGCACCCATCATCCCACCACGGAGCAGGGCCTGGCTGGATCAGCTGTGGGCAGAGAGAAGGAGGATTCTCTGCTGTAAAAACATCCCTCAGCCCTTCCAGTTGCTCTGGCAAGTGCTGAGGGCAGGATTTGCACTCCGGTACCCAGAGCCTGCAGCCAGATGTGCTCACAAGCTGATGTTTGTTCTTGTTTTGCTCTGCCATGCCTGGAGCTGAACCCACCACGTCTCTGCAGCACAATGCATTATTAGGAATTTATTAATAAAAAAAAAAAAAGAAAGCAAGGGGAAATAACTCTCCAGGGAGAGGTAGAAACTTTAATTTAGCGGCGCGAAGGCTTGGCTGAGCCAGCTGGAAATTCCTGGGGTTATGAACATGAGGTAATTCTGACGTAGGTGAGAGGGGAAGGTGGAGCTTGTCCTCGGAGAAGGGTTCAGGGCCTCCCTGGCACCTCGGGCTGCACCTCTGGCTCTGCTGCAGCCACAGCAGACACGGGGATGATCCCCCCTCCAGCCCCAGGAGATCCCATCCTGTTCAGCTCTTTCCCACTGGAGCTCATCCCTCAGGACATCAGGAGCCGCCCTGGAAGAGGGGAGCAGGGGGAGGCTGGCACAGGGACACACAGAGTCCTCTCCTGGGGCACGGTGCTCACCCAGCAGCTTTCCAGCTTTTCCTTGCGTGATGATTCACGGGAGAGCAGCCTTTGGGCAAGGCTTTAGGTCTGCATTTCATCTCAGCTCTGCTCCGTGCTCTTCACAGGACCTTTGGCAGACTCTCATTGCTCCATGCTTGTTCTGAAAACGAGCCAGCGGCTCTTTTCTACCACCCCTTATCTCGTCTGGGTAACTCCCACCGAGTTTTGCTCTGGCAGCTCCCTCTGACCACGCTGGGAGTCCACAAGGAATCCCCAAATATCCCTCAATAAAGGATGTGAACAGATGGATCAGCTGCAGGTGAAGATTTGCCCTCGCTGGAGCAGCTCAGCTCGTTCAGCCCAGCAGGATTTTGTGTCTCCGGTGACAATCGCATTCCCTAAAAACAACCACAAAAAACAACCACATCCCCTGAAATCATCCCCCTCCCTGCGCCCTGTGCCCAGGTCAGGCCAGTGCTGGGAGTGGAGGGTGCAGCCAGAGCTGGGGCTTGTCTGGTGCTTCCTCAGCAAAGACAGGATTTCCACGCCGTGCTTTAGCAAGGAGATGCCGTTCCTGCTCATTCCAATTTGGGAGCAGCTAAATAAGAAGTAACCCGAGTGAGGATAATTGCTGGCTGGTAAATAGAGGAGGCAGAACTATTCCAGCAGACAGAGCCTTTACAAATTGAGCCCTTCATGGTTATTAAATGATGATTTTATGGGGAACTTCCCATTTTCAGCCGGGTTTCGTGCAAAACCTTGGTGAAACTTCCCCAGGAGAAGGTCCAAGCACACCTTGATTTTAGAGCAGGGCTGAGCCCAGGGCTGGGAGGGTGTGAAATTCCTGCCAGGACCTCCAGGGACAGGGAGACAGAGCCCGAGCAGCATCCTCAGGGCTGGAACAGAAACCTCTGGTGACAGTGGCTGCTCCTGTGGCTTTGCTGAGCTCGGGATCAGTCCTTGCTTTGGGAGGAGGGTGCAGCTGGCCCCATCCGGGCTGGCACGGGGAGAGGAGCATCCAGTTCTTAAGGAATAAAACTCAAACCACAGCTTTGGGCCCAGGCTCGGGGTTTGTCTCCTGCTGGCTCTTTGGAGCGAGCTGGCAGCTCTGCACAACACCCAGCCTGGGAGGTGACAGCAGTGAGAACGTGGATTCCTCCCAGACACCGAGTGCCAGCCTGAGAGCAGCACCTTCCCTGGGCTCTCAGGATGAGCAGGACAACTGCAAATCCCATCCCAGGCAGGGCTGGATCAGAACTCAGTGTGAGAGAATCATTTTGGAAATGATTTTTGTGCTGCTTTATCCTCAGTTGTTCATGACCAGCTGGAGGAAAAGAGCTGCCTTGGATTACATCTGACAAAGCAGCACAAATTCCCCCGGGTTGGGGTGCTGGGGGAAGGGTTTTCTTTTTAGCCTGGAGAGGTGGAAAGAGAGAGGCAGCTTGGGCTGGTGTGAGTCCCATCAGAAAAATTTGGGATTGGGAAATAAATCCCCACACAGGGTCTGCAGTGGTAGGGAAAGGTTGGATGCAGCTGGGCCACCCACAGCAGGAATTCCTGCCTGAGGATTTGGGATTGATGGAGCCCAAATTGGGGTCACGGAGCATTTCCGTGTGTCAGTCAGTCCCAGAGAGATGCTGGCATGGGAGGAAGGATTCTCGTTGCCTTTAGCAATTGGGATTGAATTTTAGCATCCGGAGAGCTCCTCCTGGCATTTTGTGCACCCAAAAATCAAGGATTTAGGGGCACTCCCCAGTGTCAGGTCCCTGGGTGCCAGCCTGGCTGGTGTCCAGAATGGATTTAGTGACTAAACAGAAGAAGGGAAACCCGAGAAATCCCTACCCCAGGACAAACCCTGTGCGTGGAATTCGTTCCCAGGTCAGTGTGGAGGAGCCAGACCCTCTCTCAGTGGATTTCTTGTTCCTGTGGGATTCCTCTTCTGTGCCAAACAACCCTGAAACACGATTGGAGCAGAAGGGGCTGTTCCAGCCACCGACCCTAAAAAATCACTGGCATCTAATTCGCTTCTGCAGGAAGGCTTTTGGAGCCTGGGCACATGGAAGGGGCTGTAAAAATCCATCTCCTGCTCTATAACCCCTGTCAGTGCACCAGTTAATTGCCCATCAATATGCCAGGGTTTTATAGGGCAATTCCTTCTCCTGCACTCGGAGGAGCACACCGTGGGAGGAGAAAATATAAGAAAGTTTCTTTGTTGTTTTCTGGCTTATTTGAAGCCCTTCCTGAATTGGTGTTTGCTTGTTTTCGCCGTGTTTTTAAAGCCCCCACTGGTCCAGGTGGCATCTTAGTGCAATATTGAGCTTTGAAGGAGAAATGTGGCTGCTCTGGGGCTGAGGAGCTGCTGAAGGAATCAGGGACAAATGAAAAAAACGACAACTGTGCTCCTTCAGAGGAAAAAGAGTTCTTTTTTTATGTGCACCAGCACAAGCAAGCAGTATTAGATTCTGATTTTGATTAATAGTTGGCTGGAGAAAATCTGCAACTATTGGGGATCAGGGAAACAGTGCTCCAACATGGAAATCTTGGAAGGGGAAATCTGCCTGCAAGCCAAAAAGCTCCAGCACCAGCCTAGGAGCAAAACAAGAAAGCAAAATTGATGTGGACAGAGCCTCAGCTGGTGACAGCAATGCTGGGACCTGTGGAGCTGAGTGACATCCATGGGCTTGGGGGTTCTGAGGGCTGATGGAATTGGAAGCAGGGAAGATCAGGAGGTGTCTCCTCATGCTGCTCTAAGGTGGGGATTTGAGATGAATTTATTCACATCAAAGGTTAAAAAAAAATCCACAGCAGTTCCCCCTCACACCCTCTGGGCTGCTGGAGCTGCTGGAGAGGAACCTGGGCTGCCTCCAGGTTATTCCCAATCCCACCCAGATGCCATCAAACACGCCGGGAGAAGCTGCAGGTGGGTTTGGTTACCTGCATTCACGGTCACATCTCACTGATTTGGCCCTGTAACAAAAGTTGTCACACTGGAAGCTGAACTGGGAGCACTGGAAGCCAAACTAGGACAAACTCCTGGTGTCCAAAACCCCTCTGAGAGCTGGTGCAGAGACCCCAAACCCCACAGGGAGCCCCCATAGGGCAGAGCTGCTCTGAGCAAAGCCTCTCCTCCCGGCTGGATTTCAATTCTCCACGAGTTGTGGGTGCTTTGTATCCCTGGGGAAGCACTTCCAAAGCTTAATTCCACTCCCTGCAAGGAAAGCATGGCCTGCTTCCCCCTTTTATTCCCTGTGGATGTGTTTTGCAGGGAGGAGGAGCTGGACCAGGTGCTGGGAGGAGCATCAGGGAGGTGCCCACAGCCAGGGCCGGTTTCTTCCCTTTGGTACCAAAATAACTCCCTGAGGAATATTTGGGAGCTTTGCTCAGGTCTCTGAGAGCAGCGCTGAGCTCGGCTGATTGCATTCTCAGACAAAAAAATCATCTGAAAACCACGTGGTTCTTCTCCAGCGAGAATTTGGGCAACGATTTCCTGGCTGGGAGAAAGGTGATGTTGGTGTGTCTGGAAATAAATCAGCCAGGGGTGCAATTCTGCACAAAGCCGCTGCAAATCCAGGCTGGGACGGCAGCAAGGGGCTTCCCCAATTTCAGGAATGTAATCACCAGGATTCAGGAGTGAGGCTGGCTTCCACAACTGCACATTTTCTTGAGAAATCCACCAGTTTGTCCATAAACCCCCTCCAAGATGCACAGACACCTGAACACGTTTGTGTGGTGAAATCTCAAGCTGCTCTGAGGGAAATTCCCTTATTTGTCTTTATTTCTGAACAATGTCTGTTGTAAAGTCACAAATGATGGTTTCTCTGTTTCATTAGTGTGTGTTTGATGATAAATAATAATTGTCATTATGCTTTCAGACATTCATGGATTCAAGTTTAAGAAGAGACCCCTCATAGATTATTTTTTCTTTGGGCATTAAAGACATCTGCTTTATAAATGTCTTGTAATAAACCAAGGACTGGATTTCATAGCAGAGGTTTTATAGATTTCTTAAAAATATTAGCCAATTATTGAAACCATACCTGCTGAAACGCAGAGAATCTGGAAGGGGGCGGTACCTACAGCCCTGCAAATCCTCAGTAAATATTTATTCAATCATTTTTTTTTAATATAAAAATAAATATTTATTTAATAACCTGGATTCGTGGTCCAACACCCACCTCGCCCAGGACAGGAGGTCTTCCAGTGCTTGGCAAAGATCTGTTCTCCCATGTCAGAG
Organism: Cnemophilus loriae; assembly: GCA_013397755.1. Classification (NCBI taxonomy): domain Eukaryota; kingdom Metazoa; phylum Chordata; class Aves; order Passeriformes; family Corvidae; genus Cnemophilus; species Cnemophilus loriae. Next base: position 59,655 of record VZTF01003498.1, on the reverse strand, counting down.
AAGAGAAAGGATCTGCCTTCTCATCCCAGTTTCAGAAATAAAGTAATAAAGTGGCTTGTTCCACATCCCATCAGGAATTCGGGGACACACCCACACCTCTGGACCACGAGCATCCCTCTCAGACCTTCCACGTGGATACCAGTTCAGTCCTGGTGCCAAAATGGGCGCTGGCTGCTCCTTCTCCTCCCCAGCAAGGACCTGCCCGTGGATCCTTCCCTCCCAAGTGCCATCCCGAGGGAATTCCTGGCCCTGGGTGTCCCGGACTCTGTCCTGACCTGCTCAGAGGGGAAAAGACAATAAAATAAATGAAGCAGCAGCACCAGTGCCAGGCAGAGGGGAACAGGAGCTGGATTTGCTGGGGGCTGGATCATCCCAGTCCTCTCCCGAATATCCCCGACAGCTCCGAGTCCAGCACGTGCTGCTCAGCCTTGGCTGCTTCCCGTCAAAATATCCCACCCACACAAACTCCATTCCCGATTTGCCCCTCCCTGGGGTCCCAGCTGAGGGGTTTCCTCGAGGTGAATCCCTGCGAGTGAAGGTTCCAAGCCTTTGGATGGAGCAGGATTGGCTGCTGGGGTGCTGCCTCCTCTGCACCCGGAGCTGCTCAGACCCACGCAGCAGAGCCAGGCCGTGGATTTTGGGAGCCATTCCCCACCCGGAGCCCGCGGGACAGGCTGTGCCCGGCATTCCTGCAGTGCACACAGGTTTGTGTTGGCCTGCTGCACGTGAGCTGCGAGGGCCAAGGCAAACAAAGGGGCAGCAGTGATTCCGATTATTGGATGCATTAAAGGTGCTGCCACTTCCAGGAAAAACACGGGAGGTGAGATGAGGCTTTTTCCTTTTGTGTGGCAGAGCACGGGGCTTTCATATTTTTCCAGCTCTGGCACAAAGCATCACTTGTGAGGGATGCAGAGGATAAAAGGCAGCGGCAGCAGAGCTGAGGCACACGTGGATGCTGCCTCCAGGAGAGGGGTGAGAGGTGAATTCATGGAAAACCCGCTGGATTGGCAGAGGAAACGCTGCTCCTGGTGCTGGCAGCTTTGCACAGCACTGCTGCATTTCCTGGGCATCGGCAGAGCTCAGCCAAGCTGGGAATGTCCCAGAGAAATCTTTACCTGTGGCAGCATCGCCAGCCCCAGCTCCACAGACGGGTTTCAGACTCTTCTTCCTGCTTTTCCCTGGGAATTTTCGCAGGCTTTAACAACACCAGGATGCTCAACCCAGTGGTTCCAACTGCTGCTCTCGCTGTCCCCCACCCCGGATTCTGTGCAGGATTAATTTTGCAGCTCAAACCCCTTCTGCACTCGAACTGTGCCGTGTTTGCAGCACCAGCGGCCATTGGCAGGTGGGTGGCAGCTGCCCAGGCCCTGCTGGCACCGGGGGCAGGTGTGTGCAAGGAAAACTCTCCAAATCCAGCAGGTCCCTGCCTGTCCCGCTCCTCCCGAGGCTGTCAGAAGGCATTAACAGCAGCACTCGGCTCCTCGCAGCATCCTCCTCCTTCCAGCTCATTTGCATCTCCCAAGTGGATCTCCCGCTGCAGCAATTACTTAGCAAAGAAAAGAGGACACTAATTAAAAGGCTCGTTAATGGGGTTACTGCAAGGACCACTTAGCCAGAGATCTCCCTTTGAGGCAGCAAGCGCAGAACAAACAGGGAAGTGGCCTGGGAGTACCGAGGTTGTCCCTGACCTTCCAGGGAGGGATTCCATGGTGGGGTTTGCCTGGTGAGGTTTGGGATCCCCCGTGAGTGCTGGTGACCCCTGGAACAAAGCAAAAGTCGCTGTGAAATTCAATTACAGCTTTGTGCAGATCCTCAGTGCCGGGATTTGGAATATCAGCATGAAGTGCCTTAGGCTGGGGTAGATTCCACTGGTTTGAGCTGGGAGCGTTGCTGGGTGGATCTTCAGCCCAAGCTGGATCACAGCCAGCAATCCAACCCCAGCTGCTGCCAGGGGAGGGACGAGGATCACCCCAAACCCTGCGCTGAAAATCGGGGAGATGGGCGAAAATACCACTGAAACATCCAGCACTGCTGGGAAGGGGAAGAAGAAGGAAAAAGAAAAGTCCTCCACGAGGTTCTGCTGCATCGAGGAGAGTCCTGGTGGCTGGAAAAGCTGGGAAAGCTGGGCATGGGCCAGCTGGCCCCAGATCCCAAGGGACGATCCCTCCTCAGTGCAGGGATTGCAGAGGGCCGCTCGTGGAGCGGGGCAGCAGCGGGAGGAGGCCGGGAAGCGCTGTCAGGGCCACAGCTGGCAAAGTCCCCTGCAGGCTGACACATTTTCCATCCAAAAGGGCCAGGATCCACTGGCCAGACGGCGCTGCCTGCACGGAGCTGGGCGCAGAGGAGAAAATAGCCCCGAAGTTCAGGAGAAGGTCAAGTTTCTGGAGCTCTCTCTGGCGTGGGCTGTCCGGTGGTGCCTCCAAGGGAGCCAGGAACATGTGCTGGAGCTTAAGTGGAGGAGACAAGGCCTAATCCTCCCACAACCTGCAGAATCACACGGATATAAAAGCACATCCTCGCAAATGGGCTCTTTGCAGAGGTTTTTCCCTTCTCTTTAGGCCACCACGGGCCGACCCTTTCTTGAGATTCCTCAGAGTTTGGTAGCTGGAAAATGGAAGGACTGGAAAGGAATAAAGCTTGCATGGGAAAAGAGAAAACAAGGATTTTCTGACCCTTCCCAGGCATGATTTGTCCTGTTAGGTTTGGTTGGTGCTGCTATTTTTGTTTGCATGGCTTCCAATTGCTTTCTCATTCACGAAAAACATGTGCTCCCTCCTCGGTTCAGGGAACAGGGGAAGTGGTGGGAGAAATCCATCAGCTCTGTGTGCTCCCATCCCTGCTGACAGCAGAGCGGGGAGATGAGGCTGGACCCCAGGGGAACTGGACAAGGAGATGTAAAGGGAAAGAGGAAATTTGGGATGGTGGTGTGGAGAAGGAGAAGGAGAAGGAGAAGGAGAAGGAGAAGGAGAAGGAGAAGGAGAAGGAGAAGGAGAAGGAGAAGGAGAAGGAGAAGGAGAAGGAGAAGGAAAAGGAAGCACCGGGCAAGTTCCCCTGAGACAGGAGGATCTTCAGGGACAGCCTGGTGTGGAACAGAGGCCCTTAATTACAGAGGAATGAATCCGGGCCTCATTTGGTGTTAATTCAGCCCTGGGAGCAGGAAAAGCACGTCAGGAAAATGAAGGTGGCTTTTTGACACGTGCCCTGCAGGGAGGGCACCGCGCTGGGGCTGCTCTGGGTGGGGACCGGGGACAGGCAGGATTTGCTCCGGGATGGCAGCAGCCAGGAGGGCTCTGGATGTCCCTGGAGTGTTTGCTGGGGATTTGGGGAGGGTTTGCTTTTTGCATGATCAGGAAAGTCCTCCTTGAGACGCTCCAATCCCCTCTGTAAACATCGTGGTCTTTTCCCAGCCAGGCTTCCTCTGCACTTTGCACCTGCAGCTCTGGACGTGCCAAACCTGAGTGTGTGAGGGGAAAAAATCCAGAGGATTAAAAAAGGAAGAGCTCACAGGGTCACCAAGCTCTCCTTAGCACGAGGGTGAGCTGCCTGAACCTGGAGTTTCTGAATCCATGGCTTCTAAAACCAGTGGGAGTGAGGGTGGAGTGGGATCATGGAATCCCAGAATGGTTTGGGGTGGAAGGGACTTTAAAACTCATCCAGTTCCACCCCTGCCATGGGCAGGGACACCTTCCACTATCCCAGGTTGCTCCAAGCCCCGTCCAACCCGGCCTTGGACACTTCCAGGGAAGAATTTCTTCCCAAAATCCAGTTTAAACCAGACCAGATGTAGACTCTCCACGTGGCCCAGCAGGTCTAGGATAAACCTAAAGAAGGAGTGCAGGAAGGGCTGGCTCAGAGCTTTCCACCTCTGTCCTGGACAGGAATTGCTGAAGAGCAGCTGCCAAGCCCTCAGCTGGTGGCACTCCATGGGTGACACCGAGGGCTGGAGACATCCTCTGCCTCAGGGCAGAGCAACTGCAGCTCCTGCAGCACCGAGGGCTGGGGGAAAGCCCCACTGCAGCCCAGCCCCGGGACTCCGAGGGACTCTGGGTCATGCCCAAAGCAAACACTGGAAGTTGCACAAAGGAAATCAGACGTTGAGGGTGGGATGTGGATTTTTAAAGCTTGGATCTGTCAGGGCACTCAAAGAAAAAACACAAAGTTTGTGTTTCATTGCCTCTGCTTGACTCTTTCACCTCCACGCTTTATTGATTCACCAGGACTTTCGAAATGCAGTTAAAAGCATTTTTAATTGTTTATGTTTGCAGTGCTCATGTTGATTAAGGCAAGGCTCCTTTTCAATATTGGCCTTTCCTTTCTCCTTCAGCTGGCAAGCAGCTCCCAGAAGCTTGTGCTGATTCTGATCAGACGCCTCAGACTTTCCACGCAGGATGCCAAATTAACATCTCTGCCTGCAGAAATGGCTGGGGATAAACACATGTATATCTAGGAAAAACAAATGCTAAGGAAAGGATACACAGAGCTGTGTGTGCAACAAAAATGCCTCGCTCCTTCTCCGTCAGAGCCGTGCCAAAATGTGAGATGGGGGAGCAGGAGGGGGGGAAATGGGAGGGGAAGGAGCCAGATCTTCCCTCAGTGCCCAGTTCCAGTGCCCGTGCTGATGCCAAGGGGTTGGGAAAGGAGAAACTGTTGTGCAGTGCAAGGGAAGGAGGAAAAAGGGGGATCAATAAAACGCATCTCCGTGAAGGCTGCTGCTTTTCCGAGGTAATAAATAAGGGGAGAGCTCCCAGAGCAGTGGTTAAACCAGAGAGGATTGGCAGACAGCATTCTCAACATCTGCTCCCTTTACAAACATATGTCTGTGAAACACAAGCACTGCACGGGGCTCTCTGAAGGTCCCTGCTCAGGGAAGGGAGCTGGGAATGGCAGGGCAGGGTGGGATGGAGCCCACCCAGCTGGGCTGCACGCGCCTCTCCGTGGGCATGAGCCCGACGGAAAAGTCTCCAGGAGTTTGCCACGAGCTGCACACAGCAGAAAAGGTTGAACAGAGGTGAGCAAACACAGCTTGAGGGAATCTGTTTGTTCACCCTCTTGCAGCTTCTCCAACAGCCTTTAGTGCCTCTCTAGCCTGGCACTTGCATCTTGTCGTCCCCAAATCCTGCCTCTGATCTGGGGACTCTGCGAGGGGCTCATTAAAGGTGCCCCTCTGCGCAGCCTTGTCCCCAAATTGCCACCGAGTGCCAAGCCAGACCCAGCAGCTTGGAGGATGGAAACTCAGGAATTAGGCACGAGTTTAGAGCCCTCCTCCTCCTCTTCCTCCTCCTCCTCCTCGTCCTCCTCCTTCTCCTCGTCCTCCTCCTTTTACTCCTCCTCCTCCTCCTCACACGCTGGTTCTCCTGGCTCACCAGGACGTGATAAAACTGGTGCACACGCGGGGAATGTTACTCATCCCAAGCTTGGCCCCTGATAGGGAATATGTCATGGGAACGTGGAAGGCACCAAGGAGGCCTTGATTCCTACGTTCGGAGCAGCAGCACCTCGGGGAGGAGACAAAACTCATCTGCGGAGCTGTGAAGGCTCTTGCTGAAGCTGCTTGATCACCTTTAACATCCTGCTGAAAGAAAAGCTGCCTGATTTTAGGGAAGGGCTCATCCCACTCTCCCACAGCTTTCTCCCTCTGCCAACTCCATCCTCAAAGCACGTCTGGGTCTGGTGACACCTCCATTTGTGTCACTCCCCATCCCATAACGGCATCACAAACCCCCAAGGGTGTCGCTCCCTGCTCCTTGCTCGGATGCTCTCCATGGCACTGCCAGCACCCTGTCCCTGCCATGTCACCAGGGCTGGGTTCGTGGCTCGGTCACATGCAGATGAGGAGCTCGCGGTGTCCATGTGGCACCGTCCTCCCACAGCTTCAAAGCCAGCCCTGCATCCCCTTCCCTTCCCTTCGGAGCAGCAGGGACAAATCCCAGAGCCGAGGTTGCCATCTGGGTCGTGTCCATCTGTGCTGGAGCATTCGAGCTGCAGCTGATGAAACGCGAGGGCTGGACTTGAATTTTCCGATATCTCATAAAATGTTTCTCTGAACTCTCCGCTCAGCGCTGTGCATTTAATAAAGGGGCTTTTGGTTATGTTCTGTATTCAGAGCAATGCTTGCATGGGAGCAGGCTCTGCTTCCAGTTACTCAGGATTTCTAGAGGCCGTTCCCCCATTTCTTGCTCGTGGAAGGAGGAGAAGATGGTCTGTCATTTTAATTGCTGTTTGAAATACCTGTAAAGGAAAGTGGGCTTTCTGTCTGCTTGGGAAGCTGAGCTGTTGGCATATGTTTCCAAAAACCTCATTATAAATGCAAACAAAACCGAGTTTTTGCACTCAGAAATTTGCCAGGGGATGCAGGAGAAAGCAATAAAACCTTGATAGGTGATTCACAGGGCAGCCTCCCAGGAAACTGAAAAAATATATATTTACCATCTGGTGCAATCAGACACCTTCCAAAATCATCCAAGCCTTCCCATTTTCCTCAGAAATATCTTCATGAGCAAGGGACAGAGGCATCCTTGGAGGCTGCCAGAGCAGGTCCAAATCGAGGACAAGTTTGGAGGAACAAGTTTCTCCTTTCCCCTCCATACTCTGTTTCTAATTTCCGCTAAGCATGTCCATGTTATTTTTAATTTCTCCTGTGTCGGGATTCAGCCTGTACGGGGGAAAAGGGCTGGGCCCACGGCTGTGGCAGGGCGTGAGGGCTCGCTCTGGGCTGTGTTTTAGGGTGCATCCCTTTTGGGGCACAGCAAAGTTCATGGAATCCCAGAATGGGTTGGGAGGGACCTTAAAGCCCACCCAGTTCCAACCAGTTCCGTGGGCAGGGACACCTTCCACTGTCCCAGGCTGCTCCAAGCCCCGTTCAGCCTGGCCTTGGACATTTCCAGGGATCCAGGGGCAGCCACAGCTTCTCTGGGCACCCTGTGCCAGGGCCTCCCCACCCTCCCAGGGAAGGATTTCTCCCCAGCATCCCATCTAACCCAAATCTCTGTTGGTTTAAAGCCTTTAAGGGTTCCTTCAGACCACCGGATTCTTGGCACTGCCATTTCTCTTTCTGCAGAACGGTGATAATTTATAAATAAAGGGAAATATGTCCCTTTTTAAGAGCCAAAGCCATTTTGTGAGTGGTCCCTGGACACCTGGAGCCGTTGGGAGCAGGAAGGTGAGGGTGGCCTCGGTGTGCAGGAGCAGATGTTCTGCGCAGGAACGTGTCGGGGCCATCCCAAGAGGAACATGCATGTGCTCTGTGCAGGGCTGGGATGATCCTGATTCGTGTGGACAGCACCTCCTTCTCCGCAGGGAAAGCTTCGCTGCACCCAGCGCCGCTGGAGCGGATCCAGGCCGGGAGCAGGTGTGGGCAGAGCTGCCTCCCAGGACACGGATGAAGGAATGTTCCTGCCAAGAAGCTTTCAAGGAGCACATCGGCTTAACAGGGATTAGTTTGGAGAACGATTTTCACCTCAGAGTATCCCAAGAGATACAAGGAGCTGTGGTTTCCGACACCAGGGCCACACTGGATCTCCCTCTCCCCATCTGTCACTTACATCCCATTCCCCAATTGTCCATTTTATCCCATTCCCCAGTTGTCAGCTATATCCCACCCCCCAACTGTCCATTTATATCCCACCTCCCAACTGTCCATTATATCCCACTCCCCAATTGTCCCTTTTATCCCTCTCCCCAGTTGTGACTTATATCCCATTCCCCAACCGTCCATTATATCCCATCCCAGCATCCCAAGTACCACCAGCTCTGTCTCCTGCTGAAAACCCCAGAGCAGAGGACCCCACTGCAGTGGAGGGAGAGGTGAGGGGACCTGGTGACAAAAGCCACGCTGAGGTGCCTCGGCTCCCTTCACACAGAGCCTCCTCCAAGCAGCCCCTGCACTTTCCAAGCACCCAGACAGCATTCCTCAGCCTCGTGGATGAAGGAAAAGGCTTTTCCAGAGGCTGTCTGCAACCAAGATGCACTCAAGGGACAACTGGGCTCTTCTTTCCAGGAGCTCCTTTGATCTCGGACAGAGCTTTATTATTATTTCTCTTTTTATTTTCAGTCTGCGTTGCCATCTCGGGGACGTGCACAAGATGTGGGACATTTGGTTATCATGAAACGATGGTTTCAATTAGCTGAGCCCTCCTGCCCCCTTTTCAGTCCCCTGGCCTGCCTGTCACAGATGTCCTGATGGCATCTGGGGCACAGGTTGGGAGCTGAAGAGGTTCTTGGGAGCCTCCTCTTCCCTTTCTATGCTGTTCATGGAAAACATGCTGCTTTAATATAGCCCAAATTAAAGTGCCACTCACTCAAAGACCTGCTCCTTATGGATGGATTTTTTTGGAGGCAGAAGCCAGAGGAGGGTCACAGAAAATGGTGGTGTTTTGCTTTTCTCCTCTCCTTTCTCCTTTTTCCTTTCTTTTTCTCTCGCTACTGGTTCCACGCCATAAAGCAGCTGGGAGATGCTGTGAAATGGCTCCAAAACCAGACAAAATGTGAGAAGTGGTAGCTGCTCATGCCATGCCCACATTCCCGAGGGCAGAGGGGAGCCCAGGGATGGAATGCAGGATGCCAGAACACCAGGACATGCCCACCCAGGGTGCCCGTCCCTGGAAAGCAGCTGGCTGCCTTTCTCCACTGGGCGTTTTTTCTCTCAGAATCCACATTTTTCCCCCTGTATTTTCCTTGGCATTCAGGAATTGCCCTTCCCTGCCCAGGCCCACTGCTCCCCGCTGAGCAAACACTCCTATCAGCTATCCACAAGGCAATTCCCTCTCCGAGGGCTGCTCCCTGGGCGTGAGGGCCGAGCTGCCACCAACCAACCTCCAGATGTTTGTCCTCTCCCTTCCCTTCTCCCACATTCTCCTCCACTGCAGGAATAACCCCAGGAGCTGGAACTGAGCTCTCAGATCCCAGCTCCTTGTGCTGCTGAGCCACAGTGGAAGAAGAGGCCGCAGATTCCTGGAGATGCACTTCCAGGGTTTCCCAGTCCCTTGGAGGAGGAGGAGGAGGAGGAGGAGGAGGAGGAAAAGCGTGGCAGGAAGGAGTGTGGACGAGGAGAGGAGGTTCCTCAGTTCCTGGTGGCTTTGCAGCACCTACATGATGCAACCACCATTCCACAGGCGCGTTTTCAGACTGTGAGTCAGGTTTCACGGACGTTTTGCAATCGTCCCAGGAGCACGTTGGATTTCCAGCTGCTTCCCACCAGAACGCAGGGACGGACTCTCCAGCTCTGTTAAGAAGAGCTGGAAATTGTGCAGAGAGGGATTCTCACAGCAAATTAAGCTGGGAGGACAATTCTCCTTGTCTATGGAAACTGCACATTGGTTTTTTTTTCCTTGTTCCCTCAATCAAAGAAGCCCCAGACTCGAATTAGCATTTAGAATAAAATTGGAGATCTCTGGGTCCAGCCCTAGATTTAACTCCAGCCTGCTCTGAAAGCAAACTGGATTTAATGATATTTCTCTCTGAACACAGACCCGTGACTCCCGCTCTAATTCCAACCGTTCACTCTGGATTTCTGGGGAAAAACATCTGTTAAACGGGAATTTTCATGTTTGCAACAGGAGAGCAAAGCACAGCAGAAGCTGCTGGTCTCTGCTTGCATGTAAAGACTTGTATGAAATTTTAGGATGAAATAGAAAAACGGCCCTAAGTTACTGCCTTGTGACTCTAATTAAACACATCCTAATGAGCAATGAGCAGGGTTTGTGTAATTCTGTGTTTGTTGGGCTAGAAAATGACTCTGCCTCTCTGGTCCCTCACGATTTGGGGAGAAAGAGCCACCTGAGAAACCTATGGATGCTGCAGGGCAGGGAAATAGGGAATAAAACTCCCAAATCTTTCAGCGGAGCTGCTGGACACGAGCAAAGCTCCAGGCTGCACATCCCCTTCCGAGAAACCCCAATCCCTCTGTCCATCCCCTGGTTTATCCCTTCCTTTAGGGCAGCATCCACAAATCCTGAGCCTCAGGGGTGCAGAAAAATGAATCCCGGAGATTTTGTGTTAATTAGAAAGTCTTAATGAGGGTCTCCCTTCCTGCTCCTTGCAGGAAGGCAAAGGTGCAGCATCGACAGGAGCTGCTCCCTGGGGATAATTTGACATTGGATATTTGTGTTTGCGTGGAAAACGCTCTGCACTGTAACTCCCAATTAACTCCTGTATCTGGCTTGATTTGAAGGAATTTGTCCCGGAGAACAAGAACCTCAACACGAAAATAGGGAAAATGGGGCCTTGCCGAGTCTTCCCAGATAGGATGGGCTGGGACAGAGCCAGGAACGGACGGGAAAGTTCCAATTATTCAGGACAAGATCAGAAATCGTGACCAAAACTGGGAGTTGAGGGCTGGGAGAAAGATTTCCACAGGGAAACTTGAACTGGGCTGGTGGGAGAGGAGGAGCTGCAGCAGTGGCGAGGTCACGGCCACGGCTTTGCTCTTTTTTCGGGGGACAGCAGGGGCTGGATGGGTGACTCAGCTCAGGACCTTCGATCCACTCCAGTTGTCTCTTCCTGCACCGAGCTGAGAACATCAGGAGGAGGAAATTCAGTGGATGGAGCCTGGGAGTTCTCCTTGAGGGGAGTTAGGCCTGGATCAGGCTCTCTCCCACTCCTCCAGTTTGTGCTTTGTGCTGGTTCCCATTCCCACTCCTTATCCTTCCCTGCACTGAGGAACCAACACACCACCCCTGCAGATATTTTTCCCCCCAAATTATGTTTTTTGGAAATATATTCATATATTTCTTCGTTTTTCTATTTTGGGAAGTACATTTATATTTTTGGGAATATATATATATTTTCAAAAAAGATTTTCTTTGAAATATTTTTGTTTTAGACATTAAAAATATGGTAATTTTCAATCCATTTCACTGCTGAATCCCTAATTTCAGCAGTCTTCAGGCTGCTCTGGGTATCCATGAGCTGCTGGGGACAGAGGTTGATTCCTACCTGTCACAGTCAAGGAATCTTTTCCAAACCACCTCCTACTGTAAATTTAAAAGCTGAGTTTTTCTGCTGTAGGGAATAAACCACTCTGGTAGCTCCAGCCTCAGTTAAGGCTGGATTTAAATATCAAGTTTTATCAACCAACACTGATTTGGATTTAGAAATGGTGGGAAAACAACCAAACTTTGTTTGGAATACTCCTCCTCATCTGGAATACATCTGGGTTTGTACAAAGGTTTGAGTCTAAACTTTAAAACATTGGTCCTTTTTTAACTAAAAATCCCAACCTAACAGACTCAATATTTTCAATTACTACATTTATTTATTTGCTGGTTCTATGGGAATATAAATCTAGAGCTTGTTCCTAACAATTTGCTATTCCAAAGCAACTTTGGGTGTTTATTTTTTTTCCTAAAGGATGGAATTAAGGCTTTAATGCCCATTTTTAAGGCACTCAGGTATTTTGGAACCAGGTTGGAAGAAGAAAATGTCACCTCTCTCGAGTGACAATTCCAACAAATGAAAGCAGAAGCCCCAGTGCAATTGGGTGTGTGTGCTGTGTTTAATCACATCCACACACGGGACGGCCCGGGAATGTTTGCATAGCTGGAGAAATCCAAGGCTTTTTCTAGGAAATCATCTCCTCAAGGCACCAGCAATATGAAAAAGCTCCAGAGGTTTTCCGACGTGGACTGTGCTGAACTCGAAGGTTGGATAAAAATGAAAAATTGGGCTTTAAAGGCCCAGAGAAATCCGAAGTGACACCCGAGGTATCCACGGCGGGAGAGGGAAACACCACATCCTTCAGAGGTGGGAGAGCGGCGAGGGATGACGTGTTCAGAGAAACATCCCCGAGCCTGGCTCCTTTCCAGCACATTACTCGCAGCTCAGGAATGCGTTCGGCAGCTTTTGGAAAATGGATGTTGGAACCCAGAGCTCCACACGTCCCGGGTCACCGCCTTTGGGATGCGCGGCCGGCATCCCAAAGGGCAGAGCAGGACCAGGAACGCGCCCACGGCTCATCCTGCCTGGAGCTGAGCACCCCCGGCCCCCTCCTGCCCCTCTGGGGTGTTTTATCCCAAAATCCCCAGTGCAGCCCCAACTGCTGTGCCTGTTAATGCCCAGGACTGCAGCGAGGCACGGATGGGAATTTGTGCCTGAGGAAAAGCTGCAGTTCGTCAACTCTGTCCTAATCCTGCTGCAACGGGGAATAATTCGGGCTTTTCCAACAAAACAGGGGAAGAAACTCCAGCGGGACACCTGAAATTAAGGAACACAAACCCTGAAGGGGGCTGTGGATGCAGCACAGGGGACAGGGTTGGGTTCCTGCAGTCCCGGCATCGGGAGCTCCCAGCACCAGCACCTCGGGAATCTCGGAGTGAGAGTCCAAATTCCCTTTTCCCTGCTGGTCAAACCTGTTAAATAACAACCCCTCTGTCTCCGTGGCTTCTTTGCTTCATTGCTTCCAGGTACTGGCGGGGTCGGCTCAGGCCAAGCAAGCGGTGCTGGTTAAGAACTGGCACCGCCCGAGCGGCCGGAGCGAGGGAGAGCCAGACCCGATTCCTGGTGGGAATGTGTTTGTCTGGGTCAGGGATGGGACCTGCTCCCCCTGCCCTGCTCCAGGACGCCTCAGCACGGAGTTATTCCTCTTTCTTCCTTTCTTTTATTCCTCTTTCTCTGTGCACTTCGTGCCGAGGTTCTCTGGAGTGCTGGGAATGTCCAGGCCCAGCAAAAAAACGAGTTTGTGTCTCTCCCAAATCCATGGGATGGATCCGTTCTGGGGAGAGGGGTCCACCACCAGCCAGTCAGGTTTTCATCCCAAATCCTGGGCAGAATTTGGACCTGGGGATTTGGACTCTGTGATCTCAGATGTCTTTTCCAACATTAATGATTCTATGATGTCGCTTCCTGTTATTAAAGAAGAGCCTCATGTTGAGAAATCCCAGATAAAGTCAAGGAGATGCTTACCCAGGCAGCGAGATAAAAGTCCCTTCCACACTTACAACTCCTGGAGTTATCTGGGGCTGCTGCAGAGCTCGAAACAACTTCAAATAGATGGAATTACAGTCGCCTTTACGAGTTATTTTTCTGTTTCTTCGCTGCAGAAATAAATCCCTTTGTTCTGTCAGATAAAAATGTGCCAGCAGAGACAGTCCTTAATACAAACTCGACGGCTGATTATTCCTTAAAGTAAACAAAAAAGAGATGTTAGGAAAATAAATGGAGTTTTCTAAGGATAAATCCGAACCTCACGTGCATTTCAGGTGGCAGCTGGGGGTCGTGGCCCTTTAGGGCACAGACTTTGTTTGGGGTGGGATTGCTGACCCCCAGGACTGGATTTGGGCTCTGATTTCCCAATCAGGGGTGGATTAATCCTGACCCAGTGCCCAGAGCACAGAGCTGGGAATAGGTCAGGCTGTCTGCAGGAGCCTTTTTGCTGACGTGGCAAAGGTCAGAGGTTGTGACATTAAAGCTGCCAGGAATTCTCCGTCAGGGATTTCTTGTAGTTCTTTATTTCTCATCCCAAAGTAAAAATTCTGGCAGGAAATTTTGTCCTGTCCTTCTGCTCTCTCTCTCCTTTATCATCCTTTTTTTTTTTTCACCTCATCACTGGAACAAAGAGCTCTTTCCACCAGGAAAAGAACAACGGGAAAAATTATGGTGAGAGAAAAAGGAAGGAAATCGGGTTTCTCCCCAGTGCCATGTTGGATCTGTGGCATTGATAAAAGTGGCAATTCCCAAGGAACCTGTGGCATTACGTGCCTGACTTTCCAAGGAATCTGAGTGCCAAATTCCCTCAAATTCCTGAGAAAAGCATGGCCCAGGTGCCTGTGGAACAAGGAACAGCCCTGAGCTTTTCCCAGCTCTCCTGCCTTTCATGTCAGCTCAAGGGTTAAGGGAGTCTTTAACTTCTCTCAGCCGGATTGAGCCTCAATTTTCCATTTCATCTCCATCCCCAGAACTCCTATTGATGGCAATATCCTGTTCAGGGCTTTTCCTTCCTTTTGAAGTTTGATTTTCTCCTGCTGGCTGCGTGCTTGTACACGGAGGCTGATCAGAGGAGCTGACATTTATTTGAACAGAGGACGAGAGGGAATGGGATGTTTTGTCTCGCTCGGGGAGAGGAGGGAGCTGTCACCAGCTTCCAGCGTGTCCCAGATGGAATACGCAGCTCCCGGGCTGTTAATTGCAGGGAAGGAATCCTGCCTGGGCTGCCGAGGGAGGGGAAGCCTGGGCGAAGCCAGGCTGAGGTGCGGGGCGGGCAGGGAGCTGGGCTGGGGTGCAGGCCACGTTCCCGTGCCGTGGCGATCCGCGGGCACTGAACACACTGTGGCCAGCTGGGGCTGCTCCCGTGGCAGGGCGGTGGCAGCTGCAGACTGCCACGTTTCTTGGCTGCCTCCCGAAATCCTCCGTCCCTAAAAACACCGGCATGGGCGCTCCACGTCCAGGCTGAGCCTCGCAGCTGCTTCTGCTCCAAGCGTTGTTTTGATGCCCCTTGGATGAGGATGAGAAGTTGGATTTGCTACGTGCTCTTCCTACAGGTCATTCCTGAATAAATAAAGGCCTTTTCCCGTGGCATAGGCACAGCAAAATGCCATAAAAATATTTCACAAAATCAGTGTTGGTGTTGGCGCATCTGAACGCCATGAGCTGCATCCAGGCAGAAAAAACTGGCCGTGAAAACCTTCCCTGAATTTTTTCGTAGTTCTTGATACAACTATCACCGGCTCCAGGGTCTGGAATTCAAAATCCGTGTCCAGATTTCCTTTGGCAGCGACTTCTCCAACTTAGGATGGGCTGACACAACTGGGGAGTGAAGGCATGGATTGAAGTCCGAGACAATTTGGCCTCTGCTCAGAATCCACAAATTCAAGCCTTGTCTTTGCAAATAATTCCCTCTGCCGAGGCTGCTCGGACTCCTTTCCTCTGGCTGCAGGGGAGGAAGGGTCAGTGTGTGGGAAAGGGCAATTCCAGGAGCTCCTGCACCCACTGGGTGCTGGGTTCCTTGCTGGAGGAGCTGACCCCACCTCCCCCGAGCTCAGAGTGATTTAACAACGAGCGGCTGCTCTGGTTTTTGGGAATAACTCCGACCACAGGCAGCACGGTGGTTTTTCCGTGCCCTTCACCTCACCAGGAAAAAATGCAAACCCCACCAAGAACAACTGAAGTCTGCACTTTTCCCAGTCCCCAGAGCATTTTGCCCGGTGGCTGGAATGTTTCTGATGTGGCATTTCCTACCATCCTGCCGGGCTGGGAGCTGCAGGAACACGGCTCGGGAGCAGGGCTGGTGGCACTGGGCAGGCTCTGTCCGTGAGGGAATTCCCCATCCAGGGCTTCACAGATGGGATATTGTCCATGGGACAGGAGTAGGGGGACACAACCACAGCCCTGGCGGGCAGATCTGCCACCTTCAGGCAGCCACTGCTTGTTTTTATATTTTTTTGAATAATTTTTTTCATAATTTTAAAATAATTTTTAATAATTTTTTTATAAATTACCAGGCTCATCACTCCATCCTAAACCTTTTCCTGGCTAAGCTCACACCCTACAATCAATAAGTCAGCACATCCACAAGGATTTGGGATTCCCCAGTGGGAAACAGGGCAGATAAATAAGAATTAGATCACTGTGAGAGCAGATACTTTTCTCTCTTGATCAGCACAGAACACTCTGTCTGTCACAGCAGACGTGAAGGAAAAGATGATGACGATAATGGTAATAATAGTAATAATAATAATAACAATATTAATAACAATTGGTAAGATAATAAATTGCTATGCAAATCTGCCAGCCAGCAGGAAAGCATTTCCCTGGCCCCTATCCATATTAGAGAGTTTAATTAATACAATCTATGGACAAACATGTATTTTATTTCCAGAATGGGAGCTGTAATTTCCTGAGGCTTGGAAACCCAGATGGTTTTGAGTTTAGAGTATATCAGGATTTGTTTTTAAAGAGTATTTCAGTCAAGGTTGGATGGGGAGGGGGGAGTGGGGTGTCTTTTATTTAGTTCAAAGTTTAATTTGTGTGCCTTCAGCTGAAGTTAAGAGCTTCCAATGGGAGCAGGAACAGGGAAGGGCTCAAATATGCAGACAGCCACAGGACAATAGCTGTGGGAAGCCTTGTCTGCCTTTGAAATGAGCTGTCATCCAAGGGACTGGGATGGTCCCGGGCTAGGAGCAGCCTGGGATGCTGACGGGGAAAGGGAGCAGGGATCATGGCCTTGCAAAGCCAGACACAGCTCCCAAAATAACCCTGGCCTTGTGGCAGCAGCGTGCTGTGGCACTGGGAGGGTCCCCAGGCTGGCTTTGAATGATACCCTTGAGAGGAAAGTTAGAGGGTGCCTGGGGTTACTCATCCCCAGGCAGAATAAAGATCCATTTCTTCTTTTTCCTTCTTTTTCCCTGGGTTTCTCTGCCTTGGAAGGGCTGGAATTGTGACTCATTCTAAAGCACATTAAACCCTTCTCCATGGGCCTGTGGATGGAGGAATCATTAAGGGCTTGAAGACATCTCAGGCACAAAAGTCAGCACACACTGAGTCATTCCATGGTCCTGAGCTCTGGATGAAACCACTTTGCTGTCTCCCTACCCCTCTTTCCCAGCCACTTTTGGAAAGCTTGAGATTCTCATTAAGGTTTTGCAGTCCCACCACCCCCACAGAGCTCAGGAAGCTTTATTCCAGGTGTGCAGTGCCAGCCTCTTCCCGCTGCTGCTTCCACACTCACGGGATGGAGCAGTGCTCAAAAAGGAAGAGCCACCAAGGCCAGCTGAACAGAGGAATCAAAAAAGCACAGAATTCCTCATTTTTTCTCTTATTCCATCATTTTTTTAATGCCAGTGGGCAGGAGAGCAATTGCAAATCAGCTCCTCTACCAGGACCAAAAGCTCTGATTTTCTCCTTCTAACCCTTTTAGGAATTAATATAAATTTAATTACATCTCAGTTAGTGTCTCACTTCATTTTCCTTCATTTAGTTCACCAGATCAGAGTGACACCATTTGAAAAACTGCTTTTTGCAGTGCTGAGCGACCCCCAGCAGCCACTGCCTGGCCGAATCAGGCTCTTCTGCAGGAGAAATCGATTGTGGCAGAAGCAATTTTGTACCCAAACACTCCAGACCCTGCTTTTCTCTACACCTACTCACACGCCACTGCTTGTTCTTCGTGGAGTCTGAAGAGTTTCAGCCAGATGAACCCTGGAGATCGACTGTGTGGTTGAGAGGCCAATAATTGTGGAGTTTGTAACCAAACCCAGGGCTGAGAGCTGCAGAACCACTCACAAGGATTGTCAGGGGATGGAAGCTCCAGCCTCAACTCGGGCTCTGCTCGACAACTTTAAATAATGGGGCAATTAAGTGACTTGATTCCCCAATCACAGCGAGTGCCAGCCAGAATTGCACTGGAGATGTGGCCTCACAGTGTCCCCAAATCAGGGGTTTTGTGCTGTCACAGCCACCTGGAGCACGGCTGATTGAGACCGTGATGCTTTTCCCCAGGCAGAGTAAATTGCTCTTAGGCTGAGCCTAAAAAACGTGTCCTGCCAGCAGCAGCTCAAGGCCAGGCTGCAAGCTGGGTTTATCCTCAGCTCCTGGGATTGGGATGAGCTGAGCTCCAAGTGGAAAGGCTCAGCTGCCACATGGAGTCCCCTGGGGCATCACTGCTGTGTGACAGCCTTTCCCTTCAGAGGGTTTGCTGGATGCTGGGGAAAAAACTCCACAGGCAGCTGGAAGTTCTGGGCTCGGGGAATTTTAAGCTACACAAGTGGTCTGAAAGTTAGAAGGGTCTTCTCTGTGGGCACAGCAACCCCCAGCGTTCAAAAGTCATGAGATGGCTCAAAATATCCCATTTGATATCAGTGTTGTCCCACCTTAAAAAGCTTCCAGCTCCCAGCTCCAACTCTTCTATGATTCCATGATTAAATTCCACCTCTGCAGGTCTCATTTGCTCTGGGAGCCACTGGGGCCACCAGGAAAGCACCAAATATCCCAAGACTGCTGATAAATGGAGGAGTGGCCAGGAGAACTCCATCCATCAGAATGAACCGATCGGATTTTTGGGAAGTGATGTCAATCCCTCCATACCTTGGTCCTCTAAAATGGGACCTAAAAATAGAGGAGGCTGTTGCTGTCTAGACAGATTTTAATCAAGAGCTCATATTTTTCCCTCCTGCTATTTAACATGGAAGTGCCATGGCTGGAATCATCTTCCAAAAGCAGAGACCTCACAGAATTGCAGGGAGGAGGCACCACCATATCATTATCCTGCTCCAAAGAGCCGGGATAAAAATATCCCACATATCCCTGCAGGCTCCAGTGGCCAGAGGGGCAGCAGGCACCAGCTCGAAGGGATTTTAATTTGGGGTAAGAAATCAGCTGGAATACCGGGGTTTTCAATCTCTGTTTTGGATTCCTGGTTGAGATTTCAGCTCCCATCTCCTGGTCTGGGAAATCCTCTCAATGTCCACTGGGTGGGGTGGGACGTTCCAGGTGAAGGAGGTGATGTGTTTTTGGAGTGGGAATGAGCAGCAGCCACGAAGCCACATGGAAAACGTTTTCCAGAGAATTTGTGGCTGCCCCATCCCTGGAACTGTCCAAGGCCAGCTTGGAGCAAGCTGGGATACTGGAAGGTGTCCCTGCCCAGGGCAGGGGGTGGCACTGGATGAGCTTTAAGGTTCTTCCCAACCCAAACCACTCCACGATTCCATGATTCCACGGTTCCAGAGGTGATTTTGGGGGCTGCTGTGTGCGTGTCCATGCCCTGAGGTTGTTTCCTGCTCCCTCCCAGTGCCAGAGGGAAGGAGGATGGTAAACAGCTCCGTTCCTGCTCCTCTTTCCAGCCAATGTCATCTTCCCTCTGCTCACGTTCAGCTCAGGAGCCTCAGACCATGAGCTCATTTGGCTTCTCAGAGCAGAGGCAGAAGCCAAAGAGAAAAAGGGGGGGGGAAAGGAAAAAAAATACAGAGCAAACAAGCTCCCTGTTTTCCAAGGGCTGGGATGGCACCAGCTCCCCTTTCCACCCAGCCCCTGGGCATTGCAGTCCTGTATTTTCTGGGATCACTCCCTGCTCCGAGTTTTCCATTTGTGGTTCAGGACACTTTTCACGCCGTCCTGGTCCCCTCTGGAGGACACAAAACTCAGGAATGGGAATCTTGCAGCTCTGGGAGGCCTCTCCTGCCCCCATTCTCCAGAGGGACAGCGCATTCCGGTGAGGTGGGAGAGCCTGGGAAGGTGCTCTCCCCTGGCAGCTCTTCCAGGATGTGTTCAAAGGAGCCATAAAAGCCCCTCTCCAGCCCTTCTTCCACCTCTTTTTCCACCCACCTCATATCCAGGAGCTTCTGCCAAATGCTCCAGCCCCCAAAAAATCCCACAGGAAGAGAGCAGCTCCTGGGAAAATGATGGTGAAATTGCAGAGCCCAGGAAGAAACACTGTTTTTTTAGTGAATTTGTGTGTGTGTGTGTGTGTGTGATTTTTATTTACCAAATGCTGAACAAACCCAAAGCATTTCTGTGGACATAGTGAAAAATATTTCCACCTTTCAGCATCAATCCCAGCTCCAGCTTTTCATTCCAAATGAAACAGGGGGATGAAGGAGCCTCCCAGGACAGGAAAACTTGACTTTTTTCTGCTCCTTCTCCCAAAACCTGCTCAACACCTCAACATAAAGTCAATTTTCCGATAGAAAAATAAAGCCTGGAAAAGCCATTGTGAGGGATGGCTCGAAGGTGTGTGTATATGGATTTTGAGGAACTGATAAGGGAGGGTTTTGGCCTCGCTGCAGGCTGTTAGAACATAAGAACTCGCCAGATATGGAGCACACAGGATGTTTAATTCTCTCCTGGGACAGCTGTGCTAAAAACCAGGGCTGGGAGAAAAATAATGATGATGATCCTGGTACCAGCCGTGCCAGTGGAACCTCCCAGTGGATCCCTGCACTCACCAGTGCCCTGCCAGAGTTCTCTCTCTGCTGGTTCTACGAGATGGGCAAAATATAAAATTAATGTGGGTCAAGGAGAGGAAAATAATGAGAAACTCCAAAACCAGGGCTATTTTTGTACCCTGGGGAACACACACAAGAAATATCATTTTATTTCTGTCCCCAAACCAGGGCACCTTCCCTCCTGTTCACAAACCTCTCCAATGCTCCCATCGCCCCGCAGGAATTGAGCCTCTTGCCCAGAGGGTTTCATTACCAAACAGCAGAGTTCTCCTCAGTTCTGCACATCCAAGGGCTGGGAAAACATCAGGCTTCCCATGGCTCTTTGTTGGAGGATGGTTGGAGAGCTAATGGCCATTCATGAACTCCCAGTGTTGCAACACGATCCCTTTTTTTTTTTTTTTTCAGGATGATTTAAGAAAAAGAGGAGAAGAAAAAAAAAAAAGGAAGAGGAAAGGCTTTTAGCAGAGACATTTCAACAATTCCTTTAATGGTTCTAGAAACAGGACCAAAATCAAACAGCAATTAGCTGTAATTAGACTTTAGCCTAAAAAATTCCCCACATGTAGAATGATTTCCATGGCAATTACTGGGGACATTTGGCTGCCACAATTCTTCCGAGTGTGTCCTTCAGGAGGGAGCAAATTCCTTCCCCTCCTGGTTGCTGGGTTTTCCTCCTCCCTGAGGAACTTCCATCCTCAGTGATGGCTTTTGCAGTGGCTGGAGCTGAGTAACCTGAGTGGGGACGGCTGAAATGAGTGAGAAAACCAGGAAAAAAATTAGAAAAAAATTCAGTTTTTTAATTTTTGATTTAAATTAACCACATTTTTTGTGTGCTGGTGGGAGTGGTGGTAATTGGAAGCTCAAGGTAGCAGAGCTGGGAGGTTTGTGCCACCTTCATGTTCACACACCTGGCTGGACATCACAATTTTCCTGGGAATGCCACCTCAGGCATGAGTACAACACGAATCCTCCCAGCAGCTGGGCCAAAATTCAGCATTTCCCACCGCGCAGGTGAGGCCAGGGCTGAGCAGTCCTTCCTGCAGAGGCAGCAGCAGCAGCGGGAGAGGCGACAATTCCACGTGTCCCCATGGAAATGGATTCTGGAGCCAGGTCAGGGCCTGTGCTGGGGTTCTTCTGCCTCCAGACCCCCGAGCAGCCTCTGGCTGATTCCCATTCTGACCAGCACCGCTGCTTAATCTTGACTTATGGAGGAAACATATGGAATGGATTGAAAAAAATATTGCTGTGCTCTGTGCAGCTCCTCTCTCCCTCTCCTTGGAGCAGGGAGCAGGAATATGAAACATCTGGGATGCTTTAGCCCAGCCTGACTCGCTGGGCCCAGCTCTCACCCCGTGGGCCACGGCTCCGTCCACCCCGCAGGTCCCTGGGGAGCTTTTGGCTGGAATCAGCCCCTCCCCAGGGAGTGGGATCTGCCTTCCCGAGCCACGGGGGCTGCACGTGGAGGAAGTCGTGTCCAAACCTTCCCAAGGCTCTCGGCTGCCAGGGCTGGCTGAGCAGAGCCCACGGGTCACAGGATCCCAGACTGGTTTGGCTTGGAAGGGACCTTGAAGCTCCTCTCGTTCCAAGCCCCTGCCAGGAGCAGGGACACTTCCTTTAGAAGTTCCTGCCATCCCAGGTTGGATGGTGTCAAGGCCTCCAGTGACACCCACTTTTCTGAAAGCCTGGCTTTAATCACTGCAATTTTCCTTAAAAAAATAACCAAACCGATTTTTTGTTGTTGTGCAGTGACAACAACCCCTCCGTGGCAGAGCAGCCTGTCCTGAAATCCCACTGCCCGATGGAATTAGATGAGATTTCAGTGCTGGGGAAGGTTTGGCTCTCCTCAGCACGGGGCTGGAGGTTCCCTGGGGCTATCAGCACCTCCATTGTGCCCTGGGAGGGGGCAGGAAATTGTTGGGTGCCCCATGCCCAGCCCAGCCACGGGGAATTCACACCTCCAGCAGCTGCCAGCCGGAGCCAGCGGGCTCTGGCTTGTCCCTCAGATCATCCAGGCTGCTGGAGGAGATCAGGAGCCAAGAGCTGGATCCACCCTTCCTCCATCCTTGCCTGTCAGAGGGAAAGGAGAGCAGAGTCAGGGTCACATGAGGACGCTGTGGTTTCCAAACACCCCGAGAGCTGCGGCAGCTTCTCTGGGTCTCACCCCTGCCTTGGCCCTCTGCAGCGGCTGGGGCTGTCCCACCTGGGACAAATATTGTTGGCCCAAAGAGCCTGGGCTTTGTCCTTCAGGATTTTTGTGAATCAGGGCTCAGCAGCACCGGCTCAGCTCCTCAGGAACATCCAAGATCTCACAGGACCCTCTGCCAGAGGCCCCCCGTGAGTGATGGAGAAAATCCACATTCCCCAGGAGCTGTGGTGGGGAAGGAGCTCCCTGTCCGTGCCAACAGCTCCTGAGACACCAAACCTCCTCCAGTGCCTCCCAGCAAGGTGCAGAGCTCAGCTCTGTCCCCTTTCCAGCCCAGAAGATTTACGACTCCAGCACCAAGGCCCCCATTCCTTGAACTCACCCACCAGATCTTATGTCAACTGCGCATTCCTTCAGTGCCTGCTGTGTTTATTCAGTCCAGCCACTGGTTTATTCTCGTTAAATATCTGTTTCAATCTCAGGCAAGTTCATTGCAGGTTCCTGTTTCCCTGCTGCTGAGCTTTAGGTTAAAAACCCCCACTTGACAGCTGAGTAAATGACACCAATAAAGGGCTGTGCTCGGCCTGTGGAACAGCTGAGGGAGATGGAGCAGAACTGAGCTAAAGATGTTCTGATTTATGAATTTGTTGGGTCTGCTCTGGGGTGGACCCTCTGTCTCTGCTTTCCTGTGTCTTGATCCGAGTGTCAGTCTGGGTATGGTGAAAAAAACCCAACATTTCTCAATTGTAGCTGGGACTGCTGCTGGTAAAAGTGGCTCGTTTACTTCTGAGGGCTCAGCATGAGCTGCAAGACCCCTGGGATATTCCAAATGGAAAACATGTCTGTGCTGCCTCCCAAAAGGAGGAAGAACAAACTGCCAAGGCTGGAAGCACAGGCTCTTTCATGGGACCCGGAAGGTTCCTCTGTGTGTGACTGATTCTCCTGCACGGGCATTTCTCGATATTTTTCTGGCTTTTAAGTTAAGGGAGAAAAAAGAGCCCAGGCTCAGTGTTGTGGAAGGATTTTCAGTCAGCTTTGTGGGGCTGCCTGAGAGGTAAAACCCTGTGGTCTGTGTGCAGCAGCAAAAGGATGGCGAAACAACCACGGAGCCTCCGAAGGACTTTGGGAGAGGTTTGGATTCCTCCTCGTGAGCTTCCATGAGGCCCTTTATTAGAGCTCCGTGGGTGTGGATGTGTGTTCGTCTGGGGTCCGAGCCAGCTGAACTCGGTGGGAGTCCTTTGAAAGTCCTCTCCTCTGCCCTGAGCAGGCCCCGGACCGAGCTCGGACCGGGAGTACTCCTGGGGCAGGATTTGCTTGGAGGAATGTTCTGTGGAAGGAGCAGCTTTTCAGGGCCTGTTGATAGAAAGCCATTACTGAAGCCATAAATAAGAGCATTGGCACTGGCAGGGGTGAATGAAGTGAGGAGTGCATTAGGAGCCCGGGTCATCCAGAGCCAAAACCCAGGCAAGAAAGGCTTTTAACTCCCAGAAAACGCTCACATGCTCTCAGTCCTCCCAGAAACTTGGATTTACGTCGCCTGGGCAGGCTGCTTGCAGCGTGATGTGGCAGGGGGAGCAGAGGCTGTGTAAGCACTGCAGTGCTGGGATTTTTGGGCCTTTTTTTTTGGCACAGAGGGGTAAATATTGAAGCTCTGCAAGTGCTGGAGCAGTCAGGGAAGTCCCCACTGCAGTGTGGTGACAGCACCTTGGGGACAGGGCCCTTGTCCTGTGCTGGGCTCTTCAGCTGCTCTCGCTGTTTGAGTGCTCTCCTGGCCTTCCCCTCGCATCAGCTGTGCCAAACCTTGAGTGGAACCATCTGATAAAAGCTGGAAGTGTATCAAAGATGGGATTTGAGCACAGTAATTCGGGCCTCAGCTGCAGGCCAGAACCACCATCTGCTCAGCGTGTCCCGGCCTGGTCCTGCGCCGCTGGGTGAGGGCCGTGCACAGCATCCCCGAGAGTCCCAAAGGAGCCCAAAAACCTGAGTTTGCCCCACTCTGGGGAAAGATTCTGAGTTTTTATGGATGTCACAAAGAGGAGAAGGAACTCCCATGCTGCACAGCTCATGGAAATAGCAGAACATGGTCGGGGCACCAGAGGGATCAGTTTATAGGGAGGAATTAGAGCTTGGATCCCCAGCTTGGCTCGGGGAGGTGGAGGGGTGGGCAGAAAAGCAGCCTGGAAGGATTCCAAGGGTGTGAGCACAGAGAACTGAGGTGGAATATGTGGAACTGGACTTGCAGGTGTGACTGGGAGCACAGAAAAAATAGGGGGGAGGGAAGGATGGTGCAGCACGAGGTGAGCGAGATCAGCCTCTGGCCCAGTCTCATATTGGTGCCATGAAAAAACAGAAAATAGGGGGTTTTAATTTAGCTAACTGCTTCATTTATTTTGTTGAAGTGCCATTAAACGTCACCATTTTTTTCCAGCTGGTTTTGGAACTTCCAGAACAATCACACAGGGTTTTTGTACACCAGCCCTCTGCACAGCACCATGAGTTGTGCAGTTTTAGGAGTAGAAGTAAATACAGATATTAAACCAGGGGATATGGAAAAAATCCTGGTTTTTCCACAATAAATTGGCGAGAAGGCAGGATCCATACTCTAAAAGAGTTTAGTCTCCAACATGTGTGATTGTGGAATCTCATCTATTTTTCATCTTTGACTGCCCAAATCTCTGCTGGCATACAAAAGAACTCTCTGAGAACAGCTACACTTTATCTTAGCCCAGAGTTATTCCTTAAAAACCTCTGCATATTCTTACGTCATGCCCTGGGAAGCTGTCACTAATTAGGGACAGATGAATCAATCCAGATAAAATTAAATCCTGGTTCAACTTTTGCCCCAGTTTCTCCTTTCCTGCTGCTTGCAGGAGCCCGGAGTGCCTGACTGGTTCTCGGGGCTTTGGTTGTGTTTTGGGGACCGGAATTCTTTGGGAATGCAGGAATGGGATGCTTTTTGTCCTATCTAAAAGGAAAGCTGTGCTTGTTTCAGCAAGGAAACCTCAGACTCAACAAGCCTCAAGGGGATGTGAATAGAAACCAAAGCTTTACTTTGCTGAAAAAAAAAAAAAAATCAATTTGCATTAATCAAAAACCTCTTAAAAGATTTCCAATGTGGTTTTTCCACACTCAAGGAGCTTTGGAAGCAGAAGATTCCCACTGGCTGGGTCAGAGTCTCTGCTGGCATCCATTTGGGGTGTCTAATCCAAAAGATCTCCCACTGATATCCACCAAAGCTCCCCTCTTGGAGGTTCCTTCATCAAACCCAGTCACCTGCGGTCCAAGGAGCGTGTGCCTGTGGAATGACATCCAAGGGAAAACTTGGCATGTCAGCAGAAGTACAT
Source organism: Cnemophilus loriae (assembly GCA_013397755.1). Taxonomy (NCBI): domain Eukaryota; kingdom Metazoa; phylum Chordata; class Aves; order Passeriformes; family Corvidae; genus Cnemophilus; species Cnemophilus loriae. Next base: position 34,300 of record VZTF01003498.1, on the reverse strand, counting down.
TTAGAGCTGATTTATAGTCGGGTGTGCGAGTGGAAAATCGGCTTTGCAGTGTTGGGATGGACACCAGCAGCTTTTCCCTGAGCCAGGCTGAACCCCCAGGCTTCCTGAAATCCATTTATCACCGTGCTCCCAATCTCCTTGGGAACGAGCTGGGGGTAATTCTGCATTCCGCCAACTTTCCTCTCCCACTGCTGGATCCAGGGAAGGCTCCAGTCACTTCCCTGACCAGGATTTGCTCCTGCACAAATCCCTCAGTCAGATATCCACAGCAGCCTTCCTTTCTTGGAGGGCTGAGAAGCTCTCCTCAACACCCAGTACAGGTGACAGTCCCATGGCAGATCCCTTTTACAACCTGGTTTCCAACACCTTCGTTTTCTAACAGGGAAAACTTGATATTTTTCCCAGAAAAACATATGTCAATCTCATTTCTGTGGGGTTTTGTTTCTGGTTTTTTTTTGCTAAAAGGTTTTTTTTGCTGCGTCATCCCCCTGGGAGTGTTTGCAGGTTGGGACAGAGAGGTGGAGAGAAGGGTTCAGGAGGAGAGCATTTCTCTATGTCCTGATGTACACGTGAGCCAAAGCTTGACTGGTGTGATGGTCACAACCAGGATGACTCAAAAAATCATAAAACTGAGATATTTTCTGCCCAGTCATCATCCCTGCCCCTGGTTAGTGGGACAGCACCTCGAGATGGGACTCTGATCTTTTTTAGGGGTATTTTCCATTGAAATTTCCAGCTGGGAAAGACAATAAATCCCCAATTTCCAGCACTCTTCCCTCTGGGAAGAGGATCTGTTGGAGATGTGCAGGAGCCAGAGATGGTTTAGGGAACTTTCTGCTTCTCACCTTGTTTGCAATGTGCTGTTTGGGTTCTGATGTTTGTGCTGGAGCTCTTCCTCCTCTCCAAACGGGCTCTGCTTTATGTAGGGAAAGCGAGAAGGTTTCAGCCACCACGAGCTCCAGCCAAATCTCCAAAACAAATCTGTTTGAAGGTTCCTGGTCTGGGAGTGATTAATCCAAGGTGGAGGAGGGGAGAGAGAAAGAGAGAAAGGGTGAAATCAAGATAAGGAAACCCTTCTTGCAGGGATATTGCAATTATTCAGGGTTTAATTTATGAACTCTCTGGCCTCTTTGCGGCATGTTCATCTCGGGTTTGTCTGTGGTGACAACGTGCCTCTCAACAAGGCCAGGAGAAACTGAAGCCTGGCTCAGGCTGTCACAAATGTTTTCATTCTCGTGATGGCCTCAAAGACCAGCAGAAAATACCCAGTCCCCAAGCACAGGGCTGCAGCCAAGAGGGAACAAGACACAATCTCCATGGGCCCGAGGCAACCAGGGATTAAACACCATCCTGGGGACACGTCCAGCAAGGGCTCTGGCTATGAATTAAATCAATTCAAGTGTTTTCAAAACACCCTCCACAAAATATCTTGGCTTCATCGTTGGTGAGTCAAGTGAAGAGCACCAGGAGCACGCAGGAGCGTGGCCACCGAGACAGCATTTAATTCATTCTGGGGATGCTTTTTGTGCATGGAAAGCCTTCTATAAAAAGCAGAGCAGCGCCGGGGTGCGCAGGCTCCGTCCCTGCCGGGGCAGGGAACAGCTTTTCCACGGCCGGAGGGAAGGAATCCAAGCTCCAGGTTCCAGCCCTGCAGCTGCGGGAGAGGCGCGGCCGCAGCTCTTTACCTGCGCCTTCCCCTCCCTCTGCTGGCACCAGGGATGCGGGAATGGGCACCAGGGATGCGGGAATCGCGTCCCAGCCGCTGCTAAAGCCGTCGGAGGGGACGGTTCAGCTCCAGGGCAGCTGTTCCAGCCTCCTGTCTCAGATGCTCCTAATGCAGAGCTCAAATTTTCCGTCCGTCACTCCAAGCCCTGCTCCCTGTTTCGGGGTCTGACGCTCTGTCCCTGCTCCCAGCCCGATGTCAAACCTCTGTTTTACAGAATATCGAGAAAAGCTCCAGTCAGATTTTCTCCCTGGGTGATTTTCTCGGTTTGGAAGGATTTTGCTGCCGTGTGTTTTGTCACCAAATCCTGGCATCCTGCGGTGATGCCATGGGCAGGAAGCAGATTGTTCCCAGCCAAGGACAGAGGATACAGGGATGATCATCCTGCACTCACACCCTGGCACATTCCAGGGCTCGCGAGTAGAGCCTGGAAGGTGAATTTTGTCAGGATCCTTGCAGAGAAAGCCAGGCTCCTGAAGAGGGAGGCTTTGGGGCCATCCCTACCACCCAGGGAGAATCTGCATGGAAAAGGAATAATTTCTTTTCCTCCATCACTCTCAAAGTGCTGAGAGCCCACAGGGTGGTCCAGAGGGATGGGAACACACAGGGTTAAAAGCAGCCCTGGCTCCACTAAAACTGATTGCAAAACCCTCTTTGGCTCCAGCGAAGCAATTTTCCCACCACCCTCACCAGTTCTGCCTTCCCAGAAAGGTGAAGGACACGCTGGGGAGTTGCAGTCAGAGCCGTGCAAGGAATGCAGATGGTTTATTAGGAATCTGTGCCGGTGCTCCTGCAGCAGCCTCAGTCCTCCCGCGGCCCTGCCTCGCAGCTTTGTTCTTGAGAATCCTCCGGGGAGCTCATTTAAAAAGCAGGAATGCTCACCAAAAAAAATGACGTTCTGTCTCCTGTGAGCTGGGAAGTGGAAGGAAAAAGAAGGAGAGGCCTTTGAGAAAGGCAGAGACCCATCGAGTCAGGGCACAGGGATTGTTTGCTGCAGCAAAGCCAGGATCTTACCTCTGGATTTGCTGCTGGCTCTGCCCCAACACTCTCCAGAGAGCTCCAGTTGTCCTATTTTTGGTTAAGGCTGCAGGCTGCCCCTGCAAACCTGGGCTCAATTATTTGGGTACAGCAGGCTGGAAGTTGACCTGCAGGTGCAAAGAAAAATGTTCATAAACCAGTTGTGTCTCTCCAGCAGAGAAACAGAAACAAAACCTGAATCAGGCACCACTTCGCTGCGAAAAATTTCGCAGAGCAGAGGTGTTTGCAGAAGCACTGGGAGTAATGTGAATGATTAAGAAATTAGAGTTGTCTTTGCTGAGACAACTTAGAAATAAATGCATAAATTAATGGGAGTTTGATGAGAAGGTTTTAATCATTTTTACAGACAGCTGTGCACTGACAGCAGCTCCTTTGCTGTTCTTCCCACAGAAGTGACTGGGAAAAAACTGTGTTAGTTGTGATGTTAAGATGCCGCTGAAGGGGAATCAGGGTGTGAGGGGAAGGCTGTGGGAAGTGAACACATTTATTGAGGTTGAATAAACCCCTTGTGGTAAACAGATTTCTCTAATCCCCCTCCCTTGTGGTATAACTCCTCCGATGGTATCAGATCTTCGCTAGAACCAGCGATTTTTCCTACCAATTACCCACCAGTTCCAGCCCATCTCCCTCTGAAATAACAGGCAGGGCATTCATGTCAGATTCCAGTCGGGTGATAAGGGAATTTATTGCTGAGATGATCACTGCAGCCAGGGTGATGAATGGGCTTCGAAGGATTTTAGGGCATTATTTCCTCGTGCTCCTTTTTGTGCCTATGGCTGCAGGCCGGCTCCTCCACGGCCTCAGTTTGCTTTTAGTGGTTTATTTCTGCACGAGGATGGGCATTTTTCTCCAGGTTTTATTCCTCCTCCAGCTCTCCTCGCTCAGAAAACAAGACAAGGACAATTAAATCCATCACAGGGACGGCGCTTTTGATGGGGTTTGTTGTACTTGGCACCCTGTCAGCAGCGGGGCCAGCGATGAAAAAGGTGCACGTTTAAGGGGCTTTAATCATTGCTGAAGAGCCTTGGAGGGTGTAAAAAATGAGCTGCTCTGCTTCTGAAGCTGCTGAGGAGATGCAGTTTGAAGATGGGGCTCCCCGCTGCTGCTCAGCTCCAAGATTTGGGTTGTTCCCTTTCCTTTCCTATAAATGAGCTCCGTGGCTTTACCTGAAGCTGTTTAATAGCAAAGGTGGATCAAAGGGGAAGATTCCCAGCTGCAGCTCAATAAATTTGGCTGGTGGTAAAGCAGGTTGGCCTCTGAAATGCTGGTCCAGCCCATGGTTCAGGTCAGGCTTTTTAATAATCCCAAACATCAGGAGCCACTTTCCTTCACCCAGCCCAATTTAGACCAGTGACAGCAGCAAGAAGCAAAGCAGAGCCAGGGAAATCCCCAAATTGCTGCTCCTGCTGGAGAGGAAAAACAATCTGGTGGCTTTTAGCAGCCCTACAAAGCCTGAACACCTCAAGACAGCCCCAGCAGATCTTCCCAGACAGTTTTTCTCTCCAAGCCAAACTCTTCAGTGTCCTTTTCTCATTAAGGATCATCTGTTGGATCGCTCTGAGGGAGCAGTGAGATGTCCAGAGCTGTCACTGCCATCTCACACCAGCCACTGCCAGCGATGCTGTCATGCTCCAAGGGAAGAAAACAGAGCTGAGGATGCAGATTTATGGCTTATTTATGCAAAAAACATGATATTTTAAAAATTCGGGGCTGCACCCTGATGGTGTCCTAACAAGGAAGGGCGGGGGGCACTTCCCAGGGTTTATAACCAGCTGGAAGTTTGAAGCCTGGCTGTTTTTCCCATTCCCAGAGATGCAGTCAGGGTTACTGTGCCTTTATGGCTTTAGAACCGGGGGGGATTTTTGGGTTTGGGCAGAGAAAGACAATTTCCCAGTGGAAGTGCTGCCCCTTTTCCGAGTTCTGCCTTTGGTTCAGCTGCCTGAAACTCGGGATATTGAAATTTAGGGATCAGTCTCCCTCCAGCTGGGCCTCATCTCCAATATCTCACTGAGAGAAAAGTCCAAGGTGTTTAAAAGCAAGAGCCTTTGCTAAATGTATAGAGATGAAGATTTTACTGTCTCTAAAACTGACCAGGGAGCAAATGTTTGATCTGGGTTCAGCCTTTCCCCCAGTTTATTGGAAGACAGTCACATTTGGGGCTCTGCAGTCTGGATCTAATACACAGCCCACCATTAATAGATGTTGGAAAGGGTTGCTACAAGCTATTACTGAGGCAAAGTAAAAGAAATCAGATGTTTATGTACAATTATGCTTTTGCACAGAGCCGTGGCCAGGAGAGAGCAGAGACAGTAAAAAGGAAAAGTGCCTTTTCCATCTGGGGACGGCATCGAGATGGATGGATAAGGACAAGGAGAGGAGGCACCAGGGGCTCAGGTTTCCCTCACATCCCTCTGGCAGAGCAGTGCAGGGAACAAACAAATCCCAAATCTGCTGACTCTGCCTCAGAGAAGGCAAAAGGGCTTTTGCTGTGGTGCCTCTGTTGAGTTTCGTGTCAGGAGTGGAAGCGCCAGCCCAGCCCTCACCCTGCCCACAGTGGCATCCGTGTCCCACCCGTGGCACGGGCAGCAGCCCCTGCTCTGCTCCCTGTTGGATGCAGCAGGAATAAATCAATTTTCAGACACTTTGCTCTGCTTCTCCATCAACCCTCAGGCTCTATAACCCACCCTGCAGACATCAAGATCTCCAGCAAGCAGACAAGGATCATCTCCACCTTGACCCTGGGGCTGGCAACATTTTTCAGTGGCCAAATTTCCCCGTGCAGCTCCACCCAAACTCCCTGACAGAGGTTCCCCAGGTAGCTGTGGTGCTGAGCCAGATCCCATCAGGGTGCTGGCCATGCCCAGTGTCCCTCATGACACCCAAACTCAGGGGCAGAGTCACCCGTGGCCCTTGGGAGCAGGACTGGTGTGTCACCAGGCAGAAAAGGACGTGTCACCAGCAGAAAGAGACATGCCACCAGCAGAAAGGAGCATGCCACCAGCAGAAAGGGACAATTCACCAGCAGAAAGGGACACGTCCTGTCCTGCAGTTGCCCTCCCCACAGTCCCAGCTGAAAAAAAACCCCACCAGCATCCCCAGGAAAGTTCCCATCGCCAGCGCCCCGGCCATCCACGCAATCCGTGGGAGGATAAAGGCAGGGAGAGGGAGAAGGGGGGAGAGATAAACAATTTCCTACACAGTTGTGGCTCGAGCCAGTCTTACAAGAAACACATGGTCCCTGACACAATATTTAGCTCTCCTGTAACATGGTCCATTTGGAGGCTGGTGGCTGTGTGGAGAGCTGTAGTAAAACGTTCCTCACTGGTAACACACACACACAGACAGACAGAAAAACCCAACCTCAGGAGGAATGATTGGGGTTAACTCCATAAAGGCTGGAGAAGGGGATGGCACGGAGGTTCCTCTGGAGCAGGGATGTGCCTCAGCATCTCCTCAGGATGAACAAAACCCAATTCCATTGGTTTGAAACCTTTGTTCTAATGGGTGGTGACCCCGTGGCTTTGCCTCATTAGACCCAGAGGAGAGGAGTCTTTGGGGCTGGAATTTTTCCTTCACTACGCTGTTCTCTGCTCAGAAAACAGTCCCGAGGAGGATTGCTGTGTTACGCCAAAAAAAAAAGCCCTTTTTTATTATTTTTATTCAACTTTTGTGCTCATTAGCTCAGGAACTTACAGTTGGAGTTGTCACTGGGCTCCTCCTGCCAACATCTTGCAGGGCTTCGCGGGAGTTGCATCATTTGGCCTCGGAGGAGCAGCTAAGTGGAAACACATTTGGGTTCTCTCGTGTTGCTCCGGCTCCTTTTCCCTCTCTCCCTGGATTCCCGGAGCAGAGCGGGAGGTCAGGCAGCTCTCAGTGCCCACGGAGCACAGGGACCCCTTGGGATGCCACATCCCACGGGCATTGCACTCCCCCAAACCATCCCAAATCCTCCTGCAGTTGGTGCAGATCTGCTCCAGTCCTGGGTGAAAGCGTGAAAAGCCAGGTATTTAACTCATCCTGGCTCGTCCCTTCTGCCTCCTTAGGTTTTCCCTCCGATTTCTCCTGGAGCTGTGTCCTTCCCCTCCCAGCTCGCTCCGAGCCGGCGTGTTCCCATGGCCAGCACTCTCTGCCCTTCCCACTCCTTCTCCTTCTGCTCTGCAGTGCAGGGTCTGCTTTGCCCAGACATTTTTATTGAGGAATTGAAAACACTCCCAACCCCAGGCCAGTCCTGGCATTAGCAAGGGCAGATCACATCCCACAGCAGGAAATTTGTCGGTGATGTAGCCTGAAATTTTTCCTGACCATGACAGGACTGTGCAGTGACAATTTTACCTACGATGGCTTCATCTGCTCCTCAGTTCATCCATTAACCAAATTCCAAGCATGGCTGACACCCAGCCTTGCCCGCTCTGGATCTTGCGTGGTGCTGGCGCTTTTCTAACCTCAAAGCCAAGGAGAAAGGGGATGATAAAGCAAAATGAGGGTCCCTGTTGCAGGCTGGAGTGGATTTTTAATTAGTTGCAGCCTGGGGCTGGCAGCCACTCGTGCTCTGCTGTGCCCAGCCTGCCCAGGGAAGGGGACCTGGGGACTTGCTGGGAGCCAGAGCGGGTTTGGAGCTTCCCCACCAGTTTCACGTGTCAGTGCAATCCCAGCTGCTCCTCTCCCTCATGCCCCGACGAGCTGCTGAGGAATAGCTCATTATTTATAAGAATAAAGCCAAGAAGCTGTCCCTGCAGAGGCCACCCCAGCGAGCTCCCTGCCACCCAGGTCATCAGCTGGACTCGGGGAGCTCTTGGAAAGGAGCTGCTTCGGAGCAGCCCTCACCAACACATCCAACCCCTCTCCCTGCATCTGCTTCACGCCAACCACACCAGCCTTTCCTCTGGGCTGGGGACTCGATGATGGGTTTGAATTAAATTATGGTTCATTTTTTTTTGTGTCCATTGATGTTTAGTCATGAGGAAGCAATTCCTTGTGAGAGCGCCCTGAGCGTGTCCTGCTCCTGTGTGGGTTGGTCCCGCAGGATGTGGTGCAGGGCTGCCTGCACTGACTCACGGCCCTGGGAGCCCCAGGGAGGTGCAGGGGTCTGGGGAGAGGGGCTGATCCTCGGAAGGAGCAGCAGAGTTCCGTGAACACCCCAGGGACACGTCCTGCAGCCCGTCTCTCCCCACTGACAGCCTGGGAACAAGCGGAGAGATGGGGAAACATCTTCCTCATCGTCGTCATTAATGGCAACGACTCCCAAGGCTCCGGCGACACCCAGGAGCCCCCTGAGCATCCCCGGGCGCGGCTCCCGTGCTCCGGGAGCTCGGGATAAGGCAGGCGTGAGCACCATCTAGTGATGCCGGCGGCGGGCCTGGGGCTGTCCCCTCGGTGGGGACCCCCACCGGCCCCAAAACCCCCGCACGAACCGGGCGGTGCAGGGCCGGGTACCCCTGTGCTCGGTTTGGTACCACCGAGCGGCGTTTGGGTGCCGTGTGATGGGTTGGGTAGCACTCTGCTGGGTGCTGTGCGTAGCATTCCACCCCCAGGGAGGGATGAGAGGAGTGCTAGCCACAGGGAAATGAGGGAATCCCATCCCTGCGTGGTCCAAACCCTCTGGATCAGCTCAAGCACTGCAGTGCTTCATCCATCCCTTCAGGCAATGCCCACTCCTCCACATCAGCCTCTGGCACAGCCCTTCCCAGCAGCTCATTCCAGGGCTTCCAGCACCCTTTTTGCAGCAGAGGATGGGGAACTGTGCAGGATGCTGGAAATCCCTGCCCTGGAAGTGCAGAGGAGGCAGATGGCAGCAGGATCCTGCACTTCCTAGGAAGGGTCTTGGTGTGGCAGGTACTTTTCTCAGTGATCCGTTTTCCAGCACCATTTAAATGCACAAGAATCTCAGCTTTTTTTTAATAGTGTTCATTTGAAACTTGTGACAATATGAGCTAAGAGAGTGGCGGGGCTTCAGAAACTGGGAAAGCCAAGTGCGAGTTGTGCTGCAGATACTGAATTTTAGGGATGAGTGGGAAAAGCGTAATTCCACTCATCCCTAAAATTTTCAGGGTACTGAGGGAAAATGTGGCTTGTTACATATTGAAAGTAAAACGTTTAAAAGTCAGGGGTTTGCCCAAAAAATCAACCCTGCCTGGGACAGGGATTTCTGAACCTGGGGCTTCTCCAGGCCCGGTTTTGTAGAACCACATTTCGAGCAATGCAGAGACACCAAAACCCTGCTTTTCTCCCTCACGAGGAAGGGGGTTGTTAATTTATTTTGTTTTAAAGTCACAGCTTTAAAGATAAACCTCCTGCTTTCTGCTACCAGCCTGGAATCAGAAATGATGCATCGTTTGACAGGCTCTGAACTCCTAACACAAAATATTTACCACATTCCTGCTTTTTTTCCCCCAATTCCAGCTGAGGACATGCCGCACATACCCACATACCCACAGCACACCAGGGGACAGGCAGGCAATTTGGGGATCATGGCTAGAGCACGGATCACTGGAGTTGAAATAACAGGAAGCATTTGGGAAGGGATTTTCAGTCTCACTCTCCAGGGTTTAGGTTGATCTGTTGTTCCTAAAGACAGGGATGAGACTCAACAGGGGCAGGAACACGGAGCAGCAGAATCTGGCTGCTGCCAGAGACCCAGATGGGTTTAGAGTCTCATCTAACCTGGGATTCCCTGAGCAAGGTTTGGCTGTGTCACCCAGCCCTGCTGCTGAACACCAGCCCGTTTTCAGGGTGCGTCTGATGCCCTCAGCTTCTCCCTCCGCCAGAGGCGAGGCCTTTGAGAGGACAGCTGCCAAATCCAGGGATTTCCACTTCCCAGGTGGTTTGGAGACAGTGGGGGTGGGGAGTGGCTCTGTGCAAGCCTGTGAAGGTGAAGGGAATGTGCCAGGGAGGCTCCCCCAGAGCAGGGCTGCTGCCCACACCCCGAATCCCGAGCTGTGCTCCCGGTCAGCCCAGCTCCATCTCTCCCTTGTTTGAAGGAACACGCAGCCCGTTCCCAGGCTGGGCTGAGGACCAGTTTTCCCTGTATCCAGAGGCCCGCTGGCCCTTTCCTAGGTGAGCTCAGCAAGCACAAATGTCCTCCCTAAACAACAGCAGAGAGGAGACAGCTGGATCCGAACGCGCCCGTTCTGGTGCAGGCTCCCTTTCCAGTGAGTCATAAAAGTTCCTTGGCAGCTGCCTGCGTGTATCTAACTGGGATCAGGTTAGGGGCAACGTGCAGAGCTGAGGATGGAAAATATGTGTTGAATTTACTCCTCTGTCTCACTGCTGATCCCAAGGCTTGGGAACGCTCCTGCTGGAGCCCTCTGCCACACGCCAGCTCTGCTCCGAGCTCTCTGGGGCTTCTTCTCCCTCCATTTCCCTGTCCTTCCATCCTCTCCTCCGTGTCCCTCTGCATTCCCCCCTGGAAGCCAAGGCAGGACCATGCTGAGGTGGGCAGAGAGGCAGCCAGAGTGCCGGGGGGGACAGCAGGCAGCAGCCTCCAGGCACTCAGCAGGACTCACATTGCCCAGGCCACACAAAAAGCCTGAGGACTGAGGCTTTTCCATCTTTTTTTTTGTCTGGGTGGGAGCAAGTGGCAAAAATTCCCATCCCCTGCCTGCAGAACCTTCGTGTCTCTCTCTCTCTAGGAGCCCTGACTGGTGCAAAGTGTGGTAACCCCTCAGACCTTGTCTCAGCCTGGCTGGGTGTTGGCCCAGGTGATGCTTCCACCGTGTCCTGACACTCACCTGCTCCGTGGTTATGGAAACAGGAGCTGGATGTGCACATCCCAGCGGGAAACACCCAGGGGAAAATGCTCCCAGTCCTCTCCAGGTTTGTTTGGCCTCAGTCAAAGTGGCAGGGCCTGGAGGAAGCACCGTGTGGAGGCACAGCTTGGATGTGGTTCCAGCCCAGGAGTCTCAGTGCTCACCCCAAACACCCACAGCGAAGGGAGGAGGGATCAGCACAAAGCTCTTGGAAAGAGATTCCCAGGAAATGGAGTGCCTGAAATCCTGGAGGAAATGGAGCTCTTGGCACGGAGCAGAGCTGTGCTTTTTTGTAGATCTGTGTTTGGTTGAGAGGAAGAAAAGCCCCTCTAAGGAGCCTCTGTTCTCAAGGCAGAAAGCAGCACCCTGGTCTGAGCAGAGCCTGGAGTAAGGAGGGAAATTCTCCCAAAAACATGAGAAGAAGCTGCCAATTCCCCTCTGCAGCCCTTCCCTTGTCACGGCATCTGAGCCTTCAGTCCCACCAGCAGCTGTCAGACCCTGCTGTCCATGTCTGCCTCCCATCCCACTCCCACTTCCAAACACAAGCCGGGATAAAAGAAACCTTGAGAAGCCCACCCCCAGCACCCACAGCCACCAGGCAGATCCTCTCCAGGCCTGCAGCCAGAAAAGCTGCTGGTTCTTCTTTTCTCAGCCATTTCTCTGCCTGAAGTGGACACTGAGAAAGGAAGAAGTGAGAAGTGAGCACAGTGTGCCAGGCCTGCAGATGTGTGGGGCCTTCCTGCCAAAACCCCTGCTCGCTCCTTCCCCTGCATCCCAGCTTGAGGAAAACTTCCAGAGGCTCCTCGGGCTGGGAGGTCACATTTTCTACTTTTTCTGCTGCAAATGGGGAAGTGGCCAAGGCCAGGTCGGACAAGGCTTGGAGCAAGCTGGGATAATGGTAGGTGGCCCTGCCCATGGAATGGGATGAGCTTCGAGGTCCCTCCCAGTCCAAACCAGTCTGGGATTCCGTGCTGTCCCGTTTCTTGTGGCCAAGACCACAGAAGGAGGTCTAAAGGGGCAGGAAAGGCTCATCCCAGCACGGAGGATCCCTGTGGATGCTCAGTCCAGGGGATGTTTGCAGAGCTGATCCCACGCCTGCAGTTGGCTGAGATGTCTCAGCTCCTCTGTGTTATTTTCGCAAGCATCCTCCTCCCGGGGTGTGAAGCGATCACCAGAGGAACTCTGCCCTCTCTTCAGCTCACACTTTTCCTTGAGAAAATAAGTTTGGCTCTCTGCCAAAAAGCTGAAAATGGGAAAAAAAAATTCACCTTTTAAAGTTAAAATTTTTCACTGGTTTTTGGCGTTCGGAGGAAAGCTTCAAACCGAAAAGATCTCTGCAGAAATCCCGAAGTCCTTATTTTGACAGAAAAGTTGGAGCTGCTGAAATTTCTCGTGGAAAAAAAAAAAATAAATCTTGAAGAGCCATCCCAGCAGCGATGCTGATCCTGGAGCACCACAAGAGGCTCACAGGGCTTGATCGGCCCAGGATTTATTTGGAATGAGAGATTTTTCCCCTTCCAAGAAGAAGGACTGAAACAAAAGCAGGGAGGAGCTGTGGTTCTCTGATTTTAAGACACTTTCTCTAAGGGATGAGAACTTCTCCCACTGGGAGAAGTCACTGCTGGGGTGGGATGTTGGGTAATGGGGACCACTGGGTTGATTGCAGATTTTCTCAGCAATTTTACGAGCCCTAAATTCCTAAAATTACCTTTCCTACCCCAAAATTACCTTTCCTACCCCAAAACAACCCAAAGATGAGCCAGCCCTGCCACCACTCAGCAGCCACACGCTCTGTCAGGAGCCACAAGAGGGCATTAGATTTGTATTTTTTCCCTATCCAGAGAAATCGGAGATATTTTCTGGATCCAACTCCATTTCCCAATGCCCAGGTAGGACTGTGGGAATATTTAGTGAATGCTAAAGCCTTAATAAGGCAGTTTGGCTTTCTTTTCATTCCTTCAATTTGGCTTTTTGTTGCCTCTGTGGGACAGGAGGAAGGCAGGGAGTGGGAAAAGCAGAACACATTGAAAAGAACAAAAAACACGAACAAACCCAAGCCACAACATTTCCAGTGGCTGCAGGAATGGAATGGACACGAAAGAAATTGAATAAATGTTAAATAAACCTTTGACAATGGTAGAGGAAGCAGGTTCAGGGCGTTTGCTGGGATCCAGGGATTCCTTCTGAGCCTGCTTTTCATGGAATGTTTCCTATCCTGACAGCAGCCGTGCTCAGGCCTGCGTGGTGTCACTCCAGAGTGTCCCACTGTCCTTAGCTGAGGTCATTCCTCCCGTTAAATGACATTTATAGGACTGGGGCCGTGTGCTGGGAGTACCCTGCAAATGTGGAGGGCCATTTTTCAACCCTAAAGCGCCATTAAGCCTCGACCCCTTCATGAAAAAATCGTTCGAAGCAGCTGAAAGCCATCAGGCTGCAGCTGCAAAGAAATCAGCAGAGTCCCTCGGTCTTGAAAGTTGAAGTTTTTCAGCACTATCAGCCCTGAAACAGGTAAAGAAATCAATGTAGGCCAAGGTGTGTAAACGTGAACGTGCCAGGCTGCTGGTTAGAAGAGGAAGGCGCTGTTCAAAATGTCACAGCTGCTCTGTGCATGCACAAACCAGGGAGAACATTTGCTCTGCAAGGACCTAAAAAAAAAAAAAAATTTTAAAAAATTCCAAACTTGAAGCAATTGAAGGAAGATTTATTTCCTTTTTGTTCCGTGCTCTCCCGGGCTGCCTGACACGTTTGGGAGGGAAGCCAGAGAGACGCGTGGGCCAGAGAGAAACTTCCCAGGCCAGGAGGGAAATGCAGGTGGAGTCAGCCCTGACTTTGCTCTCCCAGCTCAAACCGTGTCCGAGGGAAGTGTGGCACCAAACCCAGGGCAGAGCTGGCCTGGATTTGGCTCGGGGTGGCCTCCCAGTGCCTGGTGACAGACACAGCCCTGACCCAGTGTCCCCACGCGAGCCAAATTCCTCGTGGATTGCGGAATCCCGGGAGCTGAGCGCCGTTCCACTGAGCAAATCTCATCATCCTCAGCCCCAGGAAGGTGGAACATCAGCCCTGTGGCCAGCAGGAGCTCGGCCCCCGGCGCTGCTGCCATGTGCACACGCCTGAGTGTGTCTGCAGGTGGCTGCGAGAGGAACGGCTCCAAACCCTCTCCAGCACCAGCCCTGCAGTGCTGGGGCAGGGCTGGAGCTCTGTCTCTCTTCCTTGGGGGATTTGATGTTCTTCCAACCCATCCCGAGGCTGCCAGGTTCTCCAGCTCCAGGGGAAGCAGCAGCGACAACAACGCTCGTACACCAAACGAGCCTCGGGTTCCTGCTGCCAGCACGTGGCTGTCACACATCCACTTCCCCAGCTGCCATCTGCCATCCCGGGGAAAAACGTGTGGATTCCAGCCCAGGAATACCTCCCACAGCAAAAATACCTCCCACAACACACCCACCCCAGCGAGGCCTGCGTGGAGCCGAGGGAACTCACCCAGGAGGGAAAATAAACCCCAGCAAATCCCAGCGGAGAGGGAACAGCCCTGCCCAGCCTCTTCCTGTGATCCTTTCTTTTCCCAAATCCACCCTCATCCCTTAAAACGCGTTAAGCACCCGCACCCCTGGTGTCTTCTGTGCTCCTCTCCTCTCTAATATGATTTATTTTGCAGGGCTGATAATAAGGCTGTTAATTCTTGGCTCCTGCTGTGAACGGTTTAATGGAACATGACAAGAAAACAGCGTTTCTTTCGTGGGAGTAATTATTGGCTGACTTTAAGTCTTTACCTACAGCAATAGCTGTGAGGAGAATAGTCCCATTAAATGCAGGTGGAGACGTTAAATCCTTGGAAATTGCAAGTGTTTTTTAAGCTGAAAGACATCAGAAATGATCAGAGCTGGGACAGTCACCTCAGTGCAGATGAAATATTTTCCTCAGGGCAGAGTAGCTGCCCTGGCCGTGGCAGAGGATCCGTCCTGTGCTGAAGGAGGGGATCAACGTTATCCATTTATTCCAGTTTTTCAAGGAGGAGCTTGCTCGTGGGATGCACCCACCCTGACCATCAGGAAAAAAAAAATCTTTAATGGAAAGAGATAAAAGGGGGGAGAACAGGGAAGGAGAATAAGGACGGAGGAGGTGTGAGAGCCACGGGCAGACGCAGCCCTGACCTCGAGGCTGCCTCAGACAAATGGTTTCCCCTCTGCTTTCCCTGCAGGACCGAGCTGGAAAATCCTCATCAGGCACGCTGAGTGGATGCAGGTTTGCTGTCGGGGCGCTGGTCCCACTGGTTTATTATGGTGGGGTTGCTCCCATTGCTAGGAGACGCCGTGTTGCTGTTGGCACCGGGGGAGGGATGTTGGCTGTGCCGGAGCCCACATGTGCAGCGGGAGGTGACTCATGAGATCTGGATCCTGACTTCCAGGCTGCCTCGAAAATGCTGGAGAAGAACATTCCCTTCTGCTGACACGCGGCCACGGCAGCTCCTGACAGCCGCCCCGGCACCCCACAGGGACCTGAGCACCTGCAGGACTCCCAGATCCGCAGGGAAGAGCCCTGGAGGGACTGTCCCATCCCTGGAAGTGTTCAAAGCCAGGCTGGATGGGATTTTCAGCAACCTGGTCTAGTGGAAGGTGTCCTTACCTATCAGAACAAGATCTTTAAGGTCCCTTCCAACCCAAATCCCCCACAGCTGCAAGATCTCATCACAGCCCCCCTTTCCATGCTCAAAAAATGTTTGCAACACCAGTGGATTTCCTTTTTTCCCTGGGGATCTCACCCTAAATGTGTCCTGAACGTCCCTGATGAGCTGCTCTGTGTGCCCAGGCCGAACACAGCTTTTGCCATCATTGTGGGTTATTTGGATGTCGCCTCCCCCAGCTCCTGGCACCCAAAATTGTGAGGTCCAAGCCCTTGCACGGGTGTAAAAGCCACCCCTGAGGAGCCACGTCCCCAGTGTCCCCAAGGACAGGCTCTCCCTGGAGCCAGGGCCAGCCCAGGGCTGGGCTGCAGCTCTGGAAGTGTGGAGGAGTTCAGGAGTTCAGCCACGGCTGCATGGCTGTGAAACCTCTCCAAGCTGCAAAATCAGCCTGGAAAAGCCACGTCCCAACCCCTGGCTGCTCTTGAAAGTCAAAATCCCAAGAGCAGATAAAAACCTCGGATCCAGCCCCTCTCCGGGAGGGTTTGCACGGAACTCAGCTCCGAGCTGAGACCCAGCACCCCACAGCTCCCACCTCCTCTGTTTTAATGATGTTTTGCTCCAAAAATCAAAGAGCTGCAGGGATATTTACTACCACACACTGATCTGAAGCCCAGGCCTCTGCATCCCACCTCCCTGCTTTGCTCCCCAGTTTTCCACAGCTCCTGGCAGCCTTTGGAGACACGGAGCAGCTACAAAGTGCATTGTAGGTGCACACAAGCCTGGCCGCTGCCTGTGTCGTGCCTTACCTCTTGTCCCTGTCCTTAAAAAGCCCTGGAATGTCTCTAACCAAGCCCTCATGTGCCTACTGGATCCCTGGAGAGTAAGAAATCTGGCATTCCAGCTTGCACAGATGTCATAAAAGGAGGAAGGAAAAACTGTTCCTCAAAAGCCGCCCTTTGTGGGACAGAAATCCCAGTTTGTTCTGGTTTGGGGGGCGCCTCGCTGAGGGTGCTCTGACACGGCTCACGGGGGTGCTGGATGGTGCCTGGCTGCATTTTGGGCTGCAGTTCCCTCTGCTCTGGGGGTGTGGGACCTGCTCTGGTCCCTGGGGTTCATTCCAGGTCGTGTGGAGCAGCTCAGAAATGCCAAAGGGCGCAGAGGTTACAAACACCCTCTCCCTAATCCCCAGCA
This sequence comes from Cnemophilus loriae, assembly GCA_013397755.1. Classification (NCBI taxonomy): domain Eukaryota; kingdom Metazoa; phylum Chordata; class Aves; order Passeriformes; family Corvidae; genus Cnemophilus; species Cnemophilus loriae. Next base: position 17,982 of record VZTF01003498.1, on the reverse strand, counting down.
AATCTGCCGTGTTCAGGCCATCCCTGCGTTCCTGCAAACCCAGTGCTGAGGCCACCCTTTGCCTGCAGAGCTGCCAACCCTCCTCCCAAACCTCCTGCCAAACCTGGCTGAGGCCCAGAGGCCCCAGGGGAAGAGTTTTGAAAAAAGTTCCACGCCAAGGTGCAGCTGGAGAAAGCCGGGAGCATCCCGAGAGCGCCTTGGCAGTGCCAAGAGAGCCACCAGCGGTGCCACACACACAGCCCCGCTCTGGGGCTGGGCACGGAGATGCTCACACGTGGCCTCAAGCTGCCATCTAGCGTTTTCCACATGGATGCTGCTGCCAGAGCCAGGGAAAAGCAGCCCGGAGCTGGATTTGGCTGCAGCTCCAACAGGACCCCGAGAGCAGCAGGGCAGGAGGGGGCTGCTGGCTCCCAGCACCAGGAATTTCAGACACCGAGGTTATGGCATTGTCCAGATTGGATTTTAGCTCTGCTGGGTTAGCGCCATATTCCAGGGAAGCAGAGCACCCAGCTCAGCCTCGGGGCTTAAAAGTGTTTATAAAAATGAGCAATTTAAAAAATGGCAAGATTAAATTAGTCCAAATAAAAAAGGCCCACTCTGATCACGGCAGACTGAGCTGGGATGGTGTCACATAGACGGGGAAGGGGCGGCCACAGTGGTTGTTGGGAGTCAGATGGAGCTGCCAAAGACAATAATAAGGTTATTTCTCCCTTTGAGAATGCCAGGGCTTGGCCCCAAAGCAGGTGTAGGTGGCATCTCGGGATGCACCCCCCATATCCTGCTGGGGTGGGACAAAGGGGACTGGAGGCACTGGGCAGAGGGGTCAGCAGCATCCCCAGCACATGGGATGGGCTGCACAGAGCTGGGATGGCACCGGTGTCCTGCCTGGTCTCGGGGACAAGCTCTGGCCACCTTCAGCCCCATCTGGGCTTCACCAGCCTGGCCTGAGGGAGCTACAAAACACAGCAGCTTTGGGCAAACAGCCTTGCCCATCTCTGAGCTTCCATTTGTTAAATTCCCTTTCCAAGCGGAGACGAGTTTGACATCAGGTGGTGAATTACCCCCGGCCCCTTTGGAGTAGCAGATTGCTTGTGCAGAAGCCACAGTGGTTTGTTTGGTTTGTAAACCAGGGCCCCTCCTGCTGCTCCAGCACGCCCTCCTTCCCTTCCTCCCTCCCGGTGCTGAAATCCAAGCCCTTCCCACCGAACAGAAGCTCCATTCATTCCCTGTTCCTTCCCCGTCAGCTCAATCCCTTCCAGAATCCCCCTCAGCAGACTCCGAGGTTGGTGTGGGCAGAGGCTCCCAGGTGAGGCTGGCACAGAGCTTTTTGGATGGGATGCTTTGCCTGTGCTCTCCCCCCTGGAATGGTGTGGGATCCCTCTGTGGGCTCAGGTGCTGTACCCTGCACTCAGTGGGGACAGAAATGTCACAGCACCCACCCCTGTGGCACCAAATGAACGTGCACCAGGACATGGACGGGCTTGGAGCAACCTGGTCCTGAAGAGCATCAATGTTGTCTGAAAATCAGATTATTTACCTATCATCTCCAGTTCACACTTCAGCTTCCCACTGCCCTCATAAGAATTCCCTGCGGGAGCCAGCAGGTTTGATGGAATTCTCCTCCTCCTGGCCCTCCCCACCCATCCCATCTCCCCCTCCAGGCCTCGTGGCTCAGCCTCTCTGGGCCGTGAGCTGAGGGCTCAGCATGCAAGGCTGAGCCTCACGCTATCCCAAATCCATCCCAGGTGGTGGGAAAGTGCAGCAGGGTCCAGCCTTGTGGGGCTGCTGGAGCAGCACCTCAGGATAACCCTTCACCTGGCAGAAAAGTTTGAATTTGGGGGATAGTTCTATATTTGAGGCCTCTCCACAGATTTTTCGGTTAATCCTGCTCCTCAAGAAGGTGCAAAACCACCTTCCACTAAACCAGGTTGCTCCAAGCCCCATCCAGCCTGGGCTTGAGCACTTCCAGGGATGGGGCAGCCCCAGCTGGTGGATGCAGCAGCATCACCCAGTCAAAGCCCAAACTCTGAGGGAGGCTCTTTGCACAAATTAAAAAAAAAAAAAAAGAAGGGACTGGCTTAGATTAAACGGCTCATCTCACTCTGACAAACTCAACTGCAAGAACCATGTGAGTTCAGCAAAAAAAAAATCTGCTCCCTGCACAACACAAACACAAACAACCCCCGGAGCAGATGGGAGCAGCTGTCTGGGAAAATTGGTACTAATTGTTGCTTTGCTGGAGAATTCACAGCCTCGGCTCTGAGCAGCTCCCGGAGCAGGGAGAGCTCCCAGGAACGAGGGGATCAGCTCTGGTTTGGGTTTTGGGAAGGAGGAGAGGCTGGGGGTGATGAGCTGGACCCTAAAAGTGGCAGTGCCAAGGCACAAGGAGGTAGAAGGACTTGTAGTGACCCAGGCCCAACGGTGCCATCACCACCCAGGTGCCTCTTGGTGGGAAGATTCGCCCAATTTGATCCCAGTGACACTTGGAACCACTTCTCTTCTAGTTAATACTGGACAAATTCAAACCTTTCCTCTCCTGCCTTGCCCCAGCTGGAGCCTCTTTGAATTCCATGGGTCAAGGTCCCCAGGGAATGGTCACAGCACAAAGACTGTCAGAATTCAAGGAGCTCTGAGGCACAGGGTGGGATCGTTGGGGTGTCCCTTCCAACTCAGGATATTCCATGATTCTGTGACTCTGATTTAGCCTAGAGGAGAGCTCAGCGCAGGGTTTCATGTCCCAGATCATCTTTAAACAGGATTAAAAGGCATTTCCAAAGTTTCTCTGTTTCACAGCGAGTATCGACCCGACCAGGCTGTAAATGCTGAGCCTGAGCTCCACTCCTCCTGCACCAACCCTTGGCATTTGCAGGGAGCCTCTGCCCAAACCTGCCCTTCCCAAACCCTCAGCCAGTTCTCAACACCCAGAAATCTCTGCCCAGTTTGTGCCATTATCCCCCATCCCAGCTTCAGCTTCCTGTGGTGGGAAAGGAGGTGAAATTTCCCGGCTTCTGTCACTCTCCAGGCCGAGCCAGGAGCTGAGAGCGGAAAAACCTGGAGAGGTTCAGCCTCTCCAGCAGCATTTTCATGCTCAAGTGGAGTCACTGGAGCTCAGGAGAGGGAGATATTATGGCCTAATGCAAACAGCAACGGAGAAGACTGAACATAATTAAGGCCCTAACGACAAATGTTGGACTTGGGTTTAAGCTGCCAAAAAAAATCTCCTCGCTAACATCCCTGCAGAGGGATAAAACGCTGAGCAAACCTGGGGGGAAAGAGAGGAGATAGCGCTTTTCATTTCCTCGACTGATTTATGCTCTCCAAACAGCATCGCACGCTGGCGCTGACAATTTCATGCTGAGTTACTCCTGCTGCCTCCCCGCCAGAGCGATACCTACAGATGGGAAGGAGATTTGGTGTGCCTGGAAAAGAAGAGAGGGAATATTTCTAGTTGACAGCTTGTTTTCTTTGGTCAATGCGAGGAAGGCTTTGAGTTCATTATTTCATGTCTAGGCTCGGTTCCCAGCCGCCAAAGGCAGAGCTGGAGTCGGGGGGTTAGACAGAAACCCGAATGCTTCTCCTAAATGTGCCGGAGCAAGTGAGCAAGATGCGCCTCGGGACATGGAAATGAGTTAATTGCTGTAATCCGAGTCCTGGAGAACGTGTTAATTGGGTTGCAAAGGGGAATTCAGTGCTTTAAAGCACTTTTGGAGCCAAAAACCTTGAGGTACCAGGCACCCATGGGTGCTCTGCTGGGGCTGAGCCCCGAGGGACCATCCAGGGAGGAGATGCAGGAGGGAGAGGGTGAGGAGGAGGCACAGAAGCAGCAGCTGGGATGTGGCTGATGGGCACCTCCAGCTCCAGCCCTGCCAGGGCTGCTCTGTGTGCTCAGGGAGCTCAGCCAGGCCTGGTGTGCAGTGCCCTCGCCCTCACCTCACCTGCCTTGTATCCATTCATGATTTAGGATTAGTTTTGGCTCCAGCCAGGATGGCTGGAGCTGTAACCCGAGCTGCAATAGCACAGGGCAAGAGCCCGTGTCAGGAATAGCACTGAAGAAATAACATTTTCTCCATGTGGTGATTCAGAAAGTGAAGGTGGGGCTTTGGAGGGGGTTTGAGGGGCTGGGTATCTCCTGTTCAGCACCCAGCTGATGGAAACTGCTGGGTCTCAGGTCCTTAAATAACTTTTCAGTGCTGTCTGTGTGACACAAAGGATGCCTGGAAGGGACAATCCCTTGCAAGGAGGGGCTGGAGAACATCTGAATTCTCATTTGCACTCCTGCCTCCCCCTGGGGGTCTGCAAGGAGCCAGCAAAGCCTCTCAGGATGATGAGAACCAGCAAAGCCTTTTGGGATGCTGAGAGCTGGAAAAGCCTTTCAGGATGCTGAGAACCAGCAAAGCCTTTTGGGGTGCTGAGAACCAGTAAAGGCTTTCAGGGTGCTGAGAGCCAGCAAAGCCTGTCAGGGTGCTGAGAGCAGCGTGGGCAGGGTGCTTGGGGTGCCTTGTCCGAAGGCCTGACCCACATCTCCACAGACATGTCAGGGGATGCTCTTTGCTGTCACCGCTGAAAAATCTTGTAGCGGGTTCAGGACGTCAGTCCTGGGCAGTGTAAACAGCTTGGAAAGGTCGTGGCAGGGCAAACACACATTCCCAGGACAGCTGGGCTGGGAGTGGCTGCGTGGATGGAATGTAGAAACGGGGAGCTCACGGAGCACTGTCACCTCAGCAGGACGAGGCAGGGACAAGAGCCGCGAGATCTGAGCACTTCGATCCCAGTGATGCTTGGAACCACGTCTGTTCTGGCAAATATTGGACAAATTCAAACCTTCCCTCTTCTGCCTTGCTCCAGCTGGAGAACGGAGACAGCCTGTTTGAATTCCATGGATCAAGGTCCCCAGGGAATGGTCACAGCACAAAGACTCTCAGAATTTAGGGAGCTCTCAGGTGTAGAGCGGGATTGTCGTGCTGCAGGGACAGGTCACGCCCTGGCACCTGCTGAGCTGAGCTCTTCTGCTTCTGAGGGCTCTGCAAGGTGAGTCTGAGGTTCCACCACGACCAGACCCAGCTGCTGGGCTCATCTTTCTCCTCTGTAGAAATTATTGTTCCTTGGGTCCCCATCCAAAGGATGCCTCTCACATCCCTCCCTCTCAGAGGTTTTTGTTTGCCTTTGCTCAAACCCACAACTGTCACTGTGTCCACATTTGCAGCCCTGATGCTTTTGCTTTCCAGGAACATTTGTGTTGTGGTGTTTCCAGCCGGTACGGAAATCAGCTTTTGGGAAAACCTTCCTGTGCTGGAGCTGGGCTGGCTCTGGCTCTCCAGTGCCAGGCTCCCCATGGATTCACCCCCAAACCTCCCCAAACCATCCAGGAGCCAGTGTCAGGCAGCCAGGTTAGCTGGAAGTTGCCTGAACACTGGAATTCTCCTGGGTGCTAAGATGGGATCGACATCTCCTGCTCGTCCCATTCACCAGCTTCCAAAAATAAACGGTCCCTGCTCAGTATGAGCAAAAAGAGCCCAGCCTGGGATGTGTCTGAGCTGGGAAAAATCCATTCCCAGCGCAGTCCGTGAGGACTTCGGGACTCGTGGCGGATGCAGACGGCAGCGGGACAGAGGAGGAGGTCATTTGGAGGGATCCAGGAGGCATTTCCCCTCTCCCAAGGGATCACCGAGGCCCAACCAAGCCCAGGAGAGCAAGAAAGAAAAAGTCCATCTGGACAACACCCTTCTTCTGGTTCAGAATGGGAAATAAAATGCCAGAAAAGGAGCTTTTTCTCTAATTTTTTTTCTCTTTTTTTTGAGAGCAGCCAGTAGGGCTTTCATATTTTCCCACTGACATCATCCAGCATGGTTTGAATCTACAGTGACTGGTAAAGCCTCAAAGGCATAATTGCAGTTGTCTTAGGAAAGTGAAATCATATGGTGCTCCCAAGATCCACCCCCCCCTTCTCTTTTTTCCTCTTCTTTTCTCGCCCCCCCCCTTAATGTTTCTCACTCAGCTTCCAGATGTTTCCTGAGGAAAAAAGAAGGAGAACAAGAGGCAAAGCGAGGCCCGGAGCAGGATGCTGGAGTGGGAAAGGCCACGTGGCAGTGGGAGCTTCCCAGCCAAAGGAGGGGGGGGCTGGGAGCTGCAGCCTGGCTTTGGGGCAGCCCAGGCTGCTGGGACACGGAGATCCGGCTGCACACTCGTCCTCATCCCATCCCAATCCCACTGGCAGCTGCCCCAGCCT